>MJUT01059690.1:95123-111829 GCA_002080005.1 Gigantidas platifrons
CGGATCTATGGTGCCCCGAATGTGACGAGGGTCTATGCTCCGACTGTGAGAACCACCACAAAGTTTCAAAGGTTTCTAGAAATCATGGCGTTATTTCTATTGAAAATTATCATAAATTGCCGTCATCTATTTCAGAAATTGGTAATCATTGTGAATATCATGATATGAAATATACACATGTTTGTCAATACCATGACAAACCTTGCTGTCCAGATTGTATTTCTACAAATCACAAAGGTTGTGTTGGGCTTTTGTCTATACGTGAGATAATTAAAACATCCAAAACATCGACATTGATTGACAACATTGAACAGAATTTAACAGATATCAAAAACAATATAGACAAAATTATGAAAAATCGACAACAAAATCTGTCGGAAATTCGACAACAACGACAGATGTTTCAAGACCAAATTAAACAGATGCGTGTTAAAATAAACTCACACTTAGATACACTAGAACAGAATATTCTACAAGAACTGGATGATACAGAAGACAAGATTAAGTCAAAAATAGATAATCTGTTAAATCAACTTTCACAGAATGCAAAGACCGTAGAAGGATTACAAAGAGACATTATAGCTGTCAAAGAGTATGCATCGGACCTACAAACATTCCTAGGAAGTAAGGTCATTGAGGAAGAGGTAAAGAAGGAGGAGGAGTACCTAATGTCTTTATCTGAAGATGGATGTCTGCAACAACTTAACTTAAGATACAACATTAATACAAAGATAAAGGATATAGTGTCTACTATGACAACGCTTGGATCCGTATCAATAGAAACAAGACCTCCATCAGTTGTTATCAAGACAATGAAGGCTAAACAGGCACATATTATGTCTGTTATACAACATCCATCTGTAAAGTCAATCAATAATATTAAGCTTACTTTAAATACTACATTTAATATACGAAAAATACAAGGTATCATTAGTATAACAGGATGCATCGTTTGTCCGAATGGTAAAATGATATTTGTGGACTGGGACAACAGGAGACTCGTTATCCTTAATGAAGACGGTACATTAGATAAGGTAATAACCTGTTCACTGGGTAAACCGTTTGATGTTACATGTCTAGATGATACAACTGTAGCCGTGTCATTACGATACAATGGTATAGAGATAGTAAACATCAACTCTACAAAAACAGAAAGACGTATTAAGACTAGTAAACCATGTTTTGGAATAACACATCACAATGGAGTATTATTATGGTGTGAACCAGGAAGAGGTATACAAATGATGAAGCTATCTGATGATAGAGTTACCACTTTAGTTAAGCAAGGTAGCTTGCCGTACTTTTCCTATCTAACAACATGTGGAGACAACATATATCAAACAAACTGTGTCACTAGTACCGTCACATGTTACACGATAAAAGGAGAACAGTTGTGGGAATATAAAGACGTGTCAGTGCTGAATGATCCAAGGGATGTAACCGTGGATAATAATTCTAACGTTTACGTGACGTCATACAACTCTAGCAAAGTCGTAGTACTAGAACCAGATGGTAGACAGGGGAGACAACTTTTTAGAAGTGGTGATGGATTGAACGGGCCGATTGGAATATATTTTGACAAAGCTAAAAACAGTTTGTTGGTGACAAATTCGAATGGATCGGCTTTCCTGTATCATATGTGTTAAATATCATTCTAGTGTTAGAGATGAAATACATTTTTATATACTAGCTGTGAGTAAATATTTCAATATCTTATGAAAATGACATTATTGCCAAAATAATTCTTTCAACAACTATTTGAAAGAAAGAACATTTAAATTGATATTGTTGATAAAATGTAAGAAAGTGTAAGATATTATCAATAAAATGAAATAAACAAAGTGATTGACATCTCTGCTTATTTAGCAAAATATAAACAACGTATGATATACAGTTAAATAAAATTAAAAACAAACATAGTGCAATTATTTTAATGGTACATTTTAATATTTATTGCTTTATGCAAAGAATACAAGTTGATAAACGTATAAACAGATATTTACACTGACCTGACGAAAACTATACAATTATACAATTATACTTATGGTTAGATAAACATCATATCATACGACAAACTTTTAATCCAAGACAAACTGTACTAAGATCGGAAATTTCGTAAAAAGGAAAATTCACCGTCATAATGCCTGGAAGTTGAGTGAACTTTAGAATGCATCCTTATATTTAGTAGGAATTGTACAAAGAAGAGTTTGAAGATACCAAAGGGGTAATCGGAATCCGTAAATGGAATGACAGACAACACAATGGTCTAATGTAAAAAGGACAAAAGGACAGACAACGATCTACACACATAGAACTAAAGATCGAGTAACACCCCCCCCCCCCTCAAAAAAAACAAAAACAAAAACAAAAGATAAAAAACAGGGTATGAACTCAGGTGCTCCGGAACGGTAAGAAGTGCATTATCCACTGGTGACATCCGTTATGTTACTCTAATTACAAAAATCGCAGCCGCAAGTGGTAAAGTTTGCCAGTTGTTTGTCCCATGGTCGGTGGTTCTCTCCGGGTACTCCGGCTTCCTCCACCACTAAAACTGGTCGCCATGATATAGCTGAAATATTGTTGAAAGTGGCGTTAAAACACCAAAAATCTAAATCAAAAATCTAATTACAAACCTGGTGATAAGTCATGAATGAGGAAAAGACCAGAAAGTTTGTACGACAAGTGGAACATATCCGTGGGCATTGATGACACAGGTGTTCCATAACGGTTTACCAAGTCAGAGTGGCGACCGTAAAATATTCGAAGTAATGACTTCAACTAATATAAACCCTTTGTGCAGTAGCTTCCCTGTTAGTAACTACCATCAATCAATGAAATCCTGATAGGAACCAAACGCTCTGGAATATCGGATCAACTGAGAGATATATACTCCATATGACGGCGCTGCTGGAATGTTGATATATATAAATGGAAAGTACCCAATGAGAAAATTGGAATTTTCTCTTTGTCGTAAAGTTTCGAATTGTAGGTCAAGGAATGAAGCAGACCTATCTGTATCTGTGGTATAATTTTTTTTCAAAATCAATGGGATAGATGCGATCACCATAATCGCAAAATCTAGAAATAGAAATATGTTGTGGAACTTGAAATTTAAGGATCGGGCTAGCTTCTTTTCGTTTTTTCTTGAGAAGCCCCTGTATAAAGTCTGCCTCGTAAGAATAAAGGAACAAGTCGCCGTGAAGGAAAGCACAGCTTGTATCAATAGGTATATCGACTGTATGTTGACAAACACGTCCACCAAACATAACAAATGTGTTGTCAATGATACTCCAGAATATAGCTATAAAATTAATAAAAATAATAACATTGAGTCTATATACACGGTGTTGTTCGTCTATGGGTGGAGTTCCATATATACTGACTGTCAGGAAAATTTCAAAACAAATCTATTAGATCATTATGTTCATTATCTTTGAAATAGTTCACTACTTGCATGCCATATCTTTGATGAATATTTTACAATCGAGGCACACCCAACCGCATTGACGGCGTAATGGTTAGCGTACTCGCCTCGAATGTAGTAGATCGTGGGTTTGATCCCCGGTCGGGTTAAACGAAATACTTTAAAATTGGTAGTTGTTGCATCTCCGCTAAGCACGCATCACTAAGGAGAAAGTGCAAAGACAGGATGGTTCGGGATCAGAATAATGTGCCTGGGTGGTAGCGACATGTTTATCCGCGGATTATCGTTTCAGTGAGATAGCACTATACAAATCCAACTCAGCGTGTTGGTCTAGAACAAAGCGGACCTCATCACCATCTCATTGAAAATTAACTTGTTCTCGCCATGATATAGGTGAAAAATTGGTGAATTGGCGTTAAATAATAATCACCCACCCACTAACTCCCAACTGATACTCGAATTCCGAACTCTCTGCTAATCAATATAAAAGTGGTTTGACATGGCTATTTTTTTATAAAATAACTGTATTAAAATATCTCTGGTTATTTTTGCAATTATTTTAATCTCCAGTGTCGATAAATTGTCAATAATACTTATATCCAAGGCAAACTGTTGTTATGGAGAATAACTTTCCATTCCTGGTCTTTATATTCCCGGAGCCATCTAGGTGTTGCTCGCATGGTAGTTATAATTACAACTACATATGCAATCAGTGCCTATCATCACAACGTTGTTAATTCAAATCCCGCTGATGAAGAGGTGTACTCGATACAACATTATGTGATGATGTTGGTCAGTGACTTGCGCAGGTCAATAGCGTCCTCTGGGTACTCCGGTTTCCTTTAACACGGTCAATTTATCCATCCATTATATATACATAAAGGTAAAATGTAAAAATAAGAACCGACACCATTTTTGTGACGATCAGTAAAACAATTAGAAAGGTGAATATTATATCAACAGAACATCAAATCTGATTAAAGTAAAACTTTTAATTTCGTTAAGTAAAAATACATTTTTAAGCATATTAATGGGTTGTTCTATAGTGAATTAACTGATTGTTTCTGTATTGGTCCTGGTATAGATTCGAGGTCAGCTGTATACGGAGCCAATACAGAAACAACCAGTTAATAACATCTGTATTAAATAATTCGACTTATGTTGCTTATACGTCAAATATAAGACTTGCTAAGCTGGTTGTATACGGACCTTTATGTCATTGTATTTGAATTCCAGACTCCAGTGTCATTGTGCATGCCTAGATGAAACAGTTAAACACTTAAAATATATCAAAATTATAGAAATCCAACTCCCTATTTCCTTTGCAAATTGATGCCAGATTTGTTTGGCTTCTTCATTTGTGAAAGCCACAGGCTCACTCTCTGTCAACGACAGCCTTGTCAGACGACATGTTTGTAATAATTACGTCATGAATTGTAGTATGCGAACGTAATGTCGGAACGGAAGTAATATTGTAAACCGGAACCTATGCAGCTTTTTCGACCCCGGGCCAATACGGACCAAAGCTGTATTGGTCCGGGGCCGAAAAGCTGTATAGATATTAAGCTGGGCAGAACTACTGTATGATACAGGCTGATTTAAACGTATTAAGGGCTGTTTTAATCATAATATTTAATAATACATTTTATTATACCTCATATATTAATTACCATAAATAAATTAATTTGATTGGACAATGGGTAAAAATCACGTGATCACATAGGACAAAAATCATATTCCGTGAAATAAATATCATATTCCACCACTTCGGAAGCCCGCCAGAGTTATCGTTCTTTGACAGGAAAACGTCAGAGGCACTCAGAACGCATCATTTGCAGGCAACCGTTACAATGTGGTTTTAAAATATCTGAGACAACGTTCCAATGGACTTAGAATATGTTTGCCAGCAGTATTGTACATATGTATGTGTTTTCTTGATTTCATTCGGTATAATAAAACATGTATAGCATGCGGGTACATGAAATATGAAAATTTATTCACCCACGAGTATCACATTCCCCCTCGGACGATGCCCTCAGGGAATATGATACTCTTGGGTGAATAAATTTTCATATTTCCCTCACCAGCATGCAATAAATGTATAGTATTATGTAGTAATATGTCTCTAAATTATATACTACCTAATACAATGTAGGACAACGCATTAATATGTTTAAAAATATATTTATATTATATTATTATTAATTTATTATACTTCTGTAAGTTTCTGTAGTGATATTTGGTACTGTAATATTTTGGCTTATTATACAGCTATAATTTTAATCCAATCAAAAACAGCCACTTAAGACATGTGATCGTACATTATTTTTCCCATATTGTACAACGGAAGCCGTATTTTTTCCGTATTAGACGTCCCAAAAAATCCGTATTTATTAGTATTGTACATTATGTAAGAGAAGTAACTCGTTGATTTTTGTCGTCTGTTAGTAAACAAAACAAACCGGAAAATGTTAAATGACGATGAAATTAAAGATTTTGTGGAGGCCGAAAAATAGAAAACTAAATAGAATAATTAATAATATTGTTGATCAGTTATTTTGCTGTTTTTAAATCATTTTTAGAGTTTACGAGATACAGAACATTTCCTTTACGAATTTGATACTATTGTGCAATTGTTCTATTTAGAATGTATTAAAAGTTAAACATAAAACTGTTTTAGTATTGATCATTTCAGCTGTATAATAAATAGGTCATTATACAGTGCTACCGTATTGTATTGAAAACCTGCGGCGTCTCGTCCAAAACGGGTTTTCAATACAATAGACTCGTACAATATCTTTCCATATTGTACATAACACTGTATAATAACATATTAATATTACCTGGACAATTACACACTTGTATTATAATGATATTAATGTGGTTGTGTCCAGGTAATACGCCAAAATATTACCCAGGTCTGAGAGACATATTGCGGGGAGGGTAATATGTAACTCAAACCTGGGTAATACTTTGGCATATCACCTGACAAATAGACACTCGTATTGTAATGATATTAATGTGGTCGTGTTCAGGTAATATGCCAACTATTACCCAAGTCTCAGAGACATATTACGGGGAGGGTAATATGTCTCTCAGAGCTGGTTAATATTTTGGCATATTACCTCGACACGACCGCATTATTATTCAAGTACTATCTTTAAAAAAAAGATGCACGACGTAGCACAAATATTATATTCTTCTATGAACAGTATTTCACTGAAATAACCTTTTTATACATATTGGTGTAATAGGATTTGATAAGACATGTAAAACCTTTCATCCTACTTATGTGCAAGAATCGTTAATATTTAGTAACAGCGTCCATTTTTGTCATAGGACGGGACTACCAGACAAAATTTTTAAAGGGGGTCGATTATTAATGGATTATTTTATCAAAGCTTATATCCAATTGGCCCAGTAGTTTCAGAGGAAAACAAATAAGAGTTCATCCCCCTTTTCTATTTTTAGCAACAGTCGCCATGTTGGTTGGATGTCTACATTACCAAACACAATTTTAAAACGGTGTCATTTAAGGACTACTTAAGCAAAGTTTAGTTCCAATTGGCCCAGTAGTATCAGAGATGAAGAGTTTTAAAATTGTATCCCCTTTTTTATTTTGAGTAACAGCGACCATGTTTGTTGGAGGTCGGGACTGCCGGACACAATTTTGGAAGGGGATCACCCACAGACCATTTCACCAAAGTTTGGTCTTAAGTGGTCAAGTGGTTTCAGAGAGAGGAGAATATTTTTTTAGTAATAGTGGACAGACGGACGAAGGACGCAAAGTGATGACAAAATCTCAAAGAATTTATGACTTCAACAAAAATTTCTTAATATATAATAGATGATTTTAATTTAATTTTAAATTTGATATCTCCAGTCGCTCATAATACATAATACATTGAAAATAAAACTTTACGACATATAATACTCTGGTTATTTAAGAGAATATCCCTAAAATTTAAAGTTCAATACAGATATACCATTAAAAGTAATCATATTATCAGTTATACTCGAACTCCCTTTGTCTGTGTGGGGCGTAGGACGACGGACGCAACCAATCAGCAAACTACTAAATTACATTTTTTGTTGCTTATTACAAATGTTTTAAATCCGACTTGCTTATTATAGAGTGCTTTAAATCCGACTTGCTTATTACAAGTCAGTTATTTTCCTACTCATTTGTATCTGGGCCACGGTTCCCTTATTATAGGGAAAATTATTGTGTAAATTATGTGAATTGATTTGATTTGATTTTTGGTGTTTAACGCCACTATCAACAATATTTCAGCTATATCATGGCGACCAGTTTTAGTGGTGGAGGAAGCCGGAAAGAACCACCGACCATTGGCAAGCAACTGGTAAACTTTATCACTTGCAGCTTGTAATCTACAAAGCCGGGCGCGAACCCACGCCGTATTGGTGATAGGCTTGTATGAGTTGTTAGATCCAGCGACCTAACTCATTGAGCCACCCGGTCCCCTATGTGAATTTGGAAAAGATGGGAAGAACAATACATTTATTAGTTTGAAGGTCCAGTAATAGAATAGCAATCATACTGCACCAAGGTTAATGCCAACAGTAACAAATCTTGTGATGAGGAAGAATGATCACAAAACAGTTCACAAAACTTACATAAATACCACGGCTTGGTGTATCACACTGTCATATATAGCCATGGGTATTTTTGTTCATTTTTCATTGAACTGAACAGCCTGACATCTGGTACCATGACCACTGAAGCACAACTGTCCGAATCAGAGTGACAGTCAGATTGCGAATATCAACATCACCACTATTTGCACTATTTACATGTTGGATGTCATCTGAAGCTGTGTTAGGTAATAAAGAATTTGAATTGGTTGTTTTTGGAGTGATACTGGCAGTGGTAACAAGGTGTTCAGCTTCTGGGCATGCTGTATCAGTACTGAAAACCGGTAGGGTTGACTTCACCTAATCCCACTTTTTTTTTAAATTCATTAAAGAAATCTAAAATTTCAAGTGGGAATAGCTGTAATTATTGCATAAACAATGTGCAAACATTGGGGCTTAGGTTGTATAAACAAAAACTCATTAACTTCAGCTAAACCTTGATTAGAGAATGGAGAACTAATATATAATAATTCTTCATTTTTATTCTAATAAAAAAAAACATAAAGATACAAACATGAATAAGTGATATCTCTATCAATACATTTATATTTCAACACCCATACAACTTATTATTTATTTTTTCAACTACAATTTTTTGTACATGAAATAATAAACAAGCATGTCTTAGCTTACGTTTGTTACTATCCATTTTGTAATGAAATTCTTATGATTCGTGTATTTTTTCAAAGGTACAAATATGTTTTAAAAGATATTTTACTATTTATGTCATAATTGATTTCACTCCATATGAAGAAAAAAATGTTTCATTCCAATTCCTAATTTTTATTAATAACACTTGCAACTTCACTCAAATAATATTTCCCCCTTTTCTGCAATATTTGACAGCTAAATCACATGTAATAATTAATTAGATACTAATTGCAACAACAACAACAACAAATAGCATATAAATTGCAACAACATCTATCAATGGAATACCTGGAATAGATATATTTTTTTAATGGGATTGGATAGAAGACATCACCGCTACTGCCGCAGTAGTGGGTAAGACTCACGTAAGCACAAACAGCTTCATTCAACCTCATTTTACTACTGGGGGAAGTACAAACTTTTTAATCCAAAAGATTCAAGTCACATGTACATGCTTCCATCTTTTTTTTTTGTATTGTCTTAATATGTCTTCAAATTACATTTAACTATTACAAATCATATGTGTATTTTATGTTCTTTAATTTGTAAATGATTATTCTGCTCAGTACTGAGCTCCATGATTGGAAATAAAATATCTTGTATCTTGTATCTTGTATCTTGCTTCCACCAGTACTTCTCAGTTTCTTAACAAATAATTTAGAATTATGCAACATCGTGACATTATTTATTTTTAACTTTAAAACAATAATTCACGTGTATACATGTATTCCGCTTCATCAACTGCTTTCCGTTTTTAATTCCAAATGAATTGACAAAATATTAAGCAACGTAAATCATATGACATATTTACTATTTTTTTTATTAAAAATTTATATTAAATTCATTTAAATAAACATTTATTGCTTTCGTTTTTCATGGTTTTATCGCAGTCCGGTAAACAAATCAAGCGACCCAATATACGGTACTGGTTCCCTATATCTTCAATGTGTACGTGTAGCTAGTATTTCGCCTTGTTAATCAAAACAAATAGTAACCAGATCATTGTTCGACTTTTAATTTCATTTGGAAAAGCTTTTATTAACCATTTTTATGAATAATGTTATCACTAAGATATTGTAAATTTTCCCCATGAAATTGGGGAAAAAATCTTTTTTCATATTGGGACTGGGGCCGATATTCGGCCCAAAAACGCAGTCGGAAAATCACTGCAAGTACTATAGATCCGTTTTCCGAACTCTTACCAAATTTGTATTATTCTCCAATCAAAATGTTAGAAAATATTTTCATCTTTAAATTGTCAGGCAAAAGCGTCCATAGTTGCAAAAGTAGGCCAAAATTAAAAGCGGTCGTAAACGACTACGTCGAATAAATATAATAATTCCACAATAACTTATCAAGAGCAACAACTCACAAATAAATATTTATATACTGACCTATAAGTATATATTGTTTATAAATCAAGCCAATGATATATTTTTTTTATTTTATTCTTTATAACATCATATTACCACAGATATAGAGACTGACTAGTTCTAAATATAAATCTTACACAAAGTCCCGGATTACTACCTGTGATGGGCTTTGACATTTTTACTTCCTTTTTCCCACAACTCATCATGAAGTCACCAGTGGATACATATTGACCTGCAATATAGACTTCCTAGTGTCAATACAGGTAAATTAATAGAAGTAATTACAATAATGATTCAAGATAACAAATAGAGATAGAATTAGTTGTTGTTTTAATTGATCAACTATCCATTATACAATGTATTATTTCCCTTATTGGTAACGTTCGATTAGAATACCAGTTGTAACTCTTGATTAAAATTTGAGTATGAACTATTTTTCGATACTGGTATCCCTACCGACGGATTATAACCAATCAAATATGGCCAACATACATATACTCTAACAAATGGATTAAAGAAAAAATAAGTCGACTGATCTCTTTTATTTATTTATTGAAATCAAAATAATTAACTAGTATTAACTCCATACTAGTTTCATAAAAACAACAAAACACAAAACTGTTTTTGCGGACAGCCCGCCGTGCTCGATGGACGCCAGATGTATTATAACTATACATACAACAATAATAGTACATGTACAATATATACCTACACCAAGTTGATTAACTAATGCTTTATATTAAAAATACCTTATTTATCAATAAGTTCCCCCTTCATTGACAGTCAAGGCCGGTCAGGAACGACCAGAAATAAAAACTATTAAATCAATGAAAAATCCCTGGGAACCTGTGTCTGCGATGCCAAATGCACAATCCTGTCTCGGGAGAAAAGGTGTTCGGACCTACACCCATCTATTGATAATGATCGTGTAATTTTATATTTATTCAAAATATAAAATTGTGTTAACTCGGTGCACAGCAGCTAGAAAGTGATTCGAAAACCTTATTACCAAAAACCGATTCTATTGGACCAGGTCACTTGACCTTTTTAATATTCATATAACCCGTACCGTCAATACAATATTTTCCCGCTATACTCAAGCGAAACGCGGGAAAATACAAGTATTAACTCCATACTAGTTTCATAAAAACAACAAAACACAAAACTGTTTTTGCCGACAGCCCGCCGTGCTCGATAGAAAAAACACACAAAGAAGGGGGGACTAGCGTGCAAAAAGCTTAATCACAAACCTAAAGTTTGCGATTTTTTAAATCTTTTCTCAACTGAGTCTACAATGTAACCATCTTTGCTCGTGTCCGTTTTCCACCTTCCGTGTCTTTTTAAACACCTATTATCGACATCACAATTGGCTGCGGTTGTGGCCCCTCTCGATCTTAATGAATGAAGACCTATGTTCAAATTTCCAGAGACTAATTTTAATCTAGAAATTATATTTTCCCTAGCTGCCGTATAACTGAGTTGCTTTTTTTTGTAAATCAATTTACATATGTTTCCTGATCTAAATATCGGTCTGAACAAAAATTGTTGAGAACAGTCGTCGAATCCTGCCAATTTTACATATTTTATATACATACTAACAGGACAGGCTACTGAAGTTCCTTTAGAAATAAGAATTTCATTCCCATGCCTGTACTGATCTGTCTTACTTTTATTTATATATAAAACCAAAAATTGTTCCATAACTTGTACATCATTAAATTTCAGAGAACTAAGTTCATCAAATCTTAAAAATCCTGCAAAACCTATTAAAATCATTGACAAATCTCTAATAACCAATAAATCGATGCAATTAATAAATTTGTCACATAATTCAATTAACATATTTACAGTAATTGGTTCTTTTTTAACAACTTTTTTGTAAGCTGTGCGTTTAGCGGTTTCCTGTATCGAAGAAACAAAAGAATTTTTCGTAGGATCTGTTAAACCATTAATTGCATGTGCCCGCTTAATAGAATACAACGCATTGTTTACCGAGTGAAAATTTGATCTCTGATCTAACAAGTGTAAAATACAAAGCAACATGAACCGGTTGAGCTGGCAAAGAAGGATAACCCTGTTTCGTAATAAATTGTTCCCACCGTCTAAATCCGTAAAAATCTGATTTTGTAGTGTTGTCACTTTTGCTCTCCAATAATAGCCTGCACATTTTCGGACAAAGTTTATATAAAGGACTGTCTTCTGTTACACCACTCTCAAGAACTGCTTTTTGAACATGTTGATCAATCTTTAAACCTGTAAAATTAAAATGTTGAATCAAAATTTTATCCTAAGTGCAACTAACCTAAATTTTAACAATTTTCTATCAAAAACGCCATTCTGGCCTCTCCCCCTATGTACTAAATTGAATTCATGTAAATATTTGTGATCTACTACAAAATCTTGAAAAATAGATTGCTGCTTAATGATCATTGACCAAAAAGGAGCGGATCTCCATTCTGGTACTATCAGAACACCTTCACAACGTTCGCTTTGTAATTTCCTTATCACACATGGTACTAGAGACGGTGGTGGAACTAATAAATTATACCCACGTGTCCAGTCTTGTGTATATGCATCGATTCCTGCAGTCCCTCTATGCCAAAATTTGGAGTTGAACTTTTTGCATTTTGTGTTGTAATCAGCTGCGAATCTATCGAATGTGAATGTACCCCATAACTCTTCTAGATATTGTATTACCCATGATTGTATTCCCCAATCGTCACAATCCGAGAACCTACTCAATGTGTCTGCTTTTGTATTGTATTCTCTTGGAATCCATTGTGTTAGCATACTAACTGAGTGTTCTATACATGTATTGCGTACTGACATTAAGATTTGTTGCAGTTATTTTCTTTCTACTGCCTACGTTTAGTATGTGTAACACGTTTTTGTTATCACTGAAAACTTTCACACACTTTCCCTGTATAATATCAGTAGAGGTCTTCAACATTCTGTTGACTGTTTCTAACTCTCGCCAAGTCGAACTTTCCGTTCTCTCCAACGAAGACCAACTTCCGAACATATCACCTGATTCACTTGAAGAATCTCTAGATTTAACTATTGAATCAACTGATTTTCTTTCTGATTCGAATGATTTGCCTTTAAAATCAACTGATTTTCTCTCTGAATCAAATGATTTGCATTTAATATCAACTGATTTTCTTTTTGTACTAAATGATTCACTTTCTGTTTGGATTGTCAAATGACCACCAAAACCTACTTCTGAGGCATCACAATAAATATCTGCATCTTCAATCATTAAATGTGTCAAATGACACAAATCAGCCCCTTTCTCATTCATTATTTCTATATTATCTAACCAAAAAGTCAACTCGTCAATAGCCTCGTGACTTAATAATACAAGGGAATTTCAGCTAGCTTTTGCCAGAATACAGTCATATGAAAACCTAGATCTCAACCGAACTTCATCATTGAATACTGCTTGAGCCGAAATTATCTGTCCTACGATAGAAGCTAAAAATCTAGCTCTAACTAATTTATCAGCAAATCGTTCTGTTTGCCTCAATAAACATGTAATCGTAACCTTCATTTTTTGTAACCCTATCTTCTGTAAGTCTTATACGGCCTTCTATCATATCCCATTGGAAACCGAGCCAAGTAATTTTTTGCATAGGGGTCCAATAACATTTTTCATTTATCTAAATCTGATTTCACCTTATTACTGGTTTTCAAAGTTTCCAAAAAATTATCTCCCCCTCCTAGTCCATCATCTAAGTACATGATAATTTTCAGTCCTTGGCTTCTCCAGTGTTTTACTATTTCTCTCATAGCCTTTGAGAAAATATAGCCACTTGTAGCCAGCCCAAATGGTAATACGTTAAAAACGTAATATTTATTTTCCCACTGAAACCCCAGATATGTCCTATCTGTATAAAAAATTTCTATATGATGATACGCGCTTTTTAAGTCGTAACCAAAACAAAAAATCCCTTTATTAAAAATCACCCTTGCGGTGCTTGCATATATATACTTGTAACGAAATTTAAACAGTTGTGGATTTATATGTCTTGCATCAAGGACCAATATGTGTTTACCTTTATTTGTTCCAACTGTCAAAGGGTTTACTACATGAGGGATTTCAAATACCTCGCTAATACATTTTCTTTGTAATAATGTTTGTATTCCATCTGTTACAAATTTGCTATTGTCTCTAGCCGATTTGTTATTGTCAAGAAAAAACTGTTTCTGGTATTTGCATAATAGGAATCTTATATCCCTTCTCTATTACATCTAGAATGTATTGATTAGTCCTTACAGACCTCCAGTTATTTAATTTTGTCTTCAGTTTACCTGCTGGAGACTCGATATTTACAAATGTAAACATGTCTATTTCATTGTTTGTAATCGAGTTCACCTTATTGCTTATGTCATATATAAGGGACCGTTTCAAAACATTGTTTTTGTTTTGTATATTAATATCAATGCTAGTGCCTGACACATTGTTATTACAAAAAATAAGTTTTTATTTATCTTATTTTGACTTAGACCGTCTCTGCTCAAATTTGGACATTCTCTTCTCCAGTGTCCCGTTTCATTGCAACTGAAGCATTTTCCTGGTCTGTTAAACTGGTATGTTGAAAATTGTGGGTCTGGCTGGTGGAACTGGAAGTTTACGTTTCGCCTTCTCCTTCTTTATTTTGGAATCAGCTCGAACCTGTGCATTATATATTCTCTTCTCGTCGTCTGAATCCTCAGCTAACGGATTTGAAGTATATTCCGCCACCACTCTCCAACCACCTTCATAAGAATGTGCAATCTATATGAGCTTCTGTCTGTTTTTGAATAACTCCATACCATCTGATATCTTGTCCTTTGCCGAATCCAAGTTTTCAGTGCTGAGACCTTCCCTAAGCTTCACCATTACTTTGTTATTATGCTTGTGTTGTTCTTCGTTCCCTCTCTTTTTAAATCTGTAATTATCTGATAGCGTCTCGTCAATTTTTGCCATTTGGGTATCTGCCAGTGCTTTCTGTGATGCCTCCAATTTTTGTTAAATCCTTCTAATCTGTTATCCAGCAAAGCCGTTACACTGTTAAGTAAGTTTGACTACGAGTTTTGTACTGCTGAATTTACTTCGGCTTGAATTGTGTGTCTGATATCTCCGTCTATTTTTCAAGTAGCGTGTTAACTCGGTGCACAGCAGCTAGAAAGTGATTCGAAAACCTTATTATCAAAAACCAATTCAATTATACCAGGTCACTTGACCTTTTTAATATTCATATAACCCGTACCGTCAATACAATATGTTCCCGCTATACTCAAACGAAACGCGGGAAAATACAATTTGTGGACCCTTTAAGGCTACTGCTTTAACTTTTGTTTTAATATGTTGCGACCTGAAGTCACACACTGATGGTATGTATGGAACATGTGTACCTTCAACTGTAACATAAATTAATGTGACATTTTGTTTTTACCATGACAAATATGGGTAATATTGCAAGTTGTATATCATGCGTAACTCTTTTATTTACTTTGAGTATCAGTCGTTTTTACGGGACTGGTATCCTTACCGAAGCGGTAGAATAAAAAAAAGGATGGCATTGAACTAAGGGGCAGTCTTTGTTAATCAGATATTGCTAAAGCATATGCCGCATTTCGACCGAGTGTGCACACCATGCATTTATATAATCAGTTATTAACGTTCGACAGGAACACAACAAAAATAAAAGCCTTTTTAAATGGTATACACTAATTACAAATTTAGTTACCTGAGTTTGAAGTTGAAATATGTAAAATTTCATTTTCATTTATCAATATATTACCTTCCTCAAGTAATTCAACGAACGTGAATGAATGCATTTTAATAAGTTACATAGAAAAAAAGAAAGACATAAAGTTACATACAATACAAGAAAGATATAAAGTTGAATACAAAACAAGAAAGATATTAAGTTACATACAAAACACGAAACAAATAAAGTTACATACAAAGCAAAAAACACATAAAGTTACATAAAAGGCAAGATAGACATAAAGTTACATACAATACAAGAAAGATATAAAGTTACATACAAAACACGAAACAAATAAAGTTACATACAAAGCAAAAAACACATAAAGTTACATAAAAGGCAAGATAGACATAAAGTTACATACAAGACAAGAAAGATATAAAGTTACATACAAAACACGAAACAAATAAAGTTACATACAAAGCAAAAAACACATAAAGCTACATAGAAGACAAGAGAGACATAAAGTTACATACAACACAAGAAAGAGATAAAGTTACATACAAAACAAGAAAGACATAAAGTTACATACAATACAAGAAAGATATAAAGTTGCATACAAAACAAGAAAGATATTAAGTTACATACAAAACACGAAACAAATAAAGTTACATACAAAGCAAAAAACACATAAAGTTACATAGAAGGCAAGATAGACATAAAGTTACATACAATACAAGAAAGATATAAAGTTACATACAAAACACGAAACAAATAAAGTTACATACAAAACACGAAACACAGGAAGCGACATACAAAACAATAAAGACATGAAGCTACATACAAAACAATAAAGATATAAAGTTACATACAGAACAAGAAAGACATAAAGTTACATACAAAACA
>MJUT01059690.1:113949-132835 GCA_002080005.1 Gigantidas platifrons
AGGATATATTGTCTACTATAACAACGTTTGGATCCGTATCAATAGAAACAAGTCCTCCATCAGTTGTTATCAAGACAACGAAGGATAAGCAGGCACAGATTATACAGCATCCGTCTGTAATGTCAATCAACGATATTAAGCTTACTTTACATACTACATTTAATATACCAAACGGAAAAGGCGACACTTATATATCAGGATGTATCGTTTGTCCGAATGGTAAAATAATATTTGTCGATGGGATTCACAACAGTAGACTCGTTATCCTTAATGATGACGGTACATTAGATAAGGTAATAACCTGTTCACTGGGTGACCCTTTTGACGTTACATGTCTAGATGATACTACTGTAGCTGTGTCAACAAACAATGGTATAGAGATAATAAACATAAATTCTACAAAAACAGAAAGACGTATTAAAACTAGTAAACGATGTAATGGAATAACACATCACAATGGAGTATTATTATGGTGTGAAGAAGAGAGAGGTATACAAATGATGAAGTTATCTGATGATAGAGTTACCACTTTAGTTAAACAAAGTAACCTGCCGTACGACTCCTATATAACAACATGTGGAGACAACATATATCAAACAAATGGTGTCTCTAGTGCCGTCACATGCTACACGATAAAAGGGGAAAAGTTGTGGGAATATAAAGACATATCTGTGCTGAAGGATCCAGGGGATGTAACAGTGGATAATAATTCTAACGTTTACGTTACGTCATTCAGCTCTGACAATGTCGTAGTGCTAGAACCAGATGGTAGACAAGGGAGACAACTTATTAGTAGAGATGATGGATTGAACGGGCCGACTGGACTATATTTTGACAAATCTAAAAACAGTGTGTTAATTACTAACTACTGTGGACCGGCTTTCCTATATGAGATGTGCTAAATGTGTATTTAGTGCTAGAGGGAAAATATAATTTCATATACTAGTGGTCAGAATAATTCTATGTTTTGTAAATAAAACTTATTTCAGCCAAAACTAATTATTCCAATAACAATTTGAAGGAAGGAACACAATTAAGTGA
This sequence comes from Gigantidas platifrons, assembly GCA_002080005.1. NCBI lineage: Eukaryota > Metazoa > Mollusca > Bivalvia > Mytilida > Modiolidae > Gigantidas > Gigantidas platifrons. The sequence goes on from MJUT01059690.1 coordinate 114,991, forward strand.
TACAGTTGGTAAAATGAACTTTGAACCTGTAAATGAAAACAATGTAGAAATTATCAATACAATTAGATAAGAAACTTGATTGACAACGCTACTTATTTCACAACATATAAACAACGTATGATATAAAATTAAATCAACTTAAAAACAAATAGTAAAAGTGTTTCAATGATACATCCTAATAGATTATGTTATAAAAAAATAATACATGATGCGAAACGTATAAACAGATATTTACACTGACTTGTCCCAAAATATCAAATTTTACTTATTTGAAGATCAACATCATATCATGCGAAAACCTTTAATCTAAATAAAAATCTACCTTCAGTCAGTTGAATTACAAACTACTTCCTTATAATGACAAATATTTACATCCTTATTATTATACTTTGTTTATTTTAATAGACACAAACATATAATTACTAGGGATTGTACAGGACATAGCCATCCGGACAGAAAGGACAACACAAGTAAAATATGATGTACATGTAACAGGTGGAGTTGTTGGGTCAATGTGTTTAACACCATTTTCAACAATATTTCAGCTATATCGTGGCGGTCAGGTTTATTTGTGGAGGAAACCGAGGTCCCGCAGAAAACTACCGACCTTCCGAACGTCACTGATAAACTTGATCACAAAATGTTGTATCGAATACACCTAGCCTGAATGGGATGGTGATAGTTACTGATTGCATAGGTGGTTATAACCTACCATGCGATTACGACCACAACGGCACCATGAAAAATATATATTAGACAATCAAAACACATATGATGGATTTATTACACTAGGTGTGAGACCAGTTGAGCAACGCATGGCACCCTTAGTGAAACCAGGTGATCCATTTTTGACATTTTGACTGAGAATAGATGGTCAAACTATGAAATCATTGGTGAGAGAGTATTATAATTGTTAAGACCAGATGCAGCTATGTCACTATGAGTGCGACCAGATGCTGCATTTATGACACTCTGAGTGAGACCATGTGATCAATTTATGACACAATGAGTGGCAACCGGGAACTGTATTTATGACCCCATGAGTGAGATCGGATGATGAATTTATGACACAATATGGGAGACGAGACAATACATTTATGTCAACGACGTAGATCAAATGGTCAAACCGCATCGGTGGCGTTATGGTTAACGTGCTCGCCACGAGTGCTGTAGATCGTGGGTTCGAGCCCAAGTTGGGTCAAACTAAAGACTATAAAATTGGTATTTGTTGCATCTCCGCTAGGTACGCGGAATCAATGAGAAGGAGCAAATACTAGTTGGCTCAGAATCAGAATAATGGATCCAAGTGAACCGACATATCTACCCGAGAACTGCTGAATTGGCGTTAAACAACATTTCCTCACTTACTCAAATTGTTAATTTATGACACAATGGGTAATTAGATCAAATGGTTAATTCATGCCACAAAGGGAAAGATCAGGTTATCAATTTATTACACAATAGATCAGACCAGATACTGCATTTACTATGCCAGGGGTGAGACCAGGTGATATATTTATGTCACAATGAACGAGGCCATGTATTCCTTTGTGACACAATGAGTGAGACCAGGTGATACATTAATAACACAATGAGTTAGATTAGATGATTAATTAATAATACAATTAGTTAGACTATGAGGTCCATTAATAACAAAATGAGTGAGACCATCATTGACACAATAACTGAGACCAGGTAACCCATCAATGACACAATGAGTGAGACTATGTGATACATTAATAATAATATGAGTGAGACCAGGCGATCCATTAATGACACAATGAGTGAGAATATGCGATTCATTAATGACACAATGAGTGCGACCAGGTGATCTATTTATTACACAATAAGTGAGACCAGGTGATCCATTATTGACACAATGAGTGAGACCATGTGATCCATTAATGACACAATGAGTAAGATTATGTGGTCCATTAATAACACAACGAGTTAGAGCATGTGATATGCTAATGACGCAATGAGTGAGACCAGGTGATCCATTAATGACACAATGAACGAGAGCAGGTGATCCATTAATGACACAATGAGTGAGACCAGGTGATACATTTATGACACACTCATTGAGACCAGGTGATCCATTAATGACACAATGATGTAGACGAGGTAATTCATTAATGACACAATGAGCTAGACTACGTGATCCATTAATAACACAATGAATTATACCAGGTAATCCGTTAATGACATAATGAGTGAGACCAGGTGTTCCATTAATGACACAATGAACGAGACCAGGTGATCCATCAATGACACAATGAGTTTTGCCAGGTGATCCATTAATGACAAAATAAGTGAGATTAGGTGATCCATTAGTGACACAATGAGTAAGACCAGGTCATCCATTAATGACAATGATTGAGATCAGGTCATCCATTAATGACACAATGAGTGAGACCCGGTGATTCGTTAATGATACAAGGGGTGAGACCAGGTGAACCATTAATGACACAATGACTGAGACTATGTTATCAATTAATGACATAATGAGTGATACAAGGTGATACATTAATAACACAATGAGTAAGACGAGGTGATCCATTAATGACACAATGAATGAGATCAGATGACACTATATTGACACAATCAGTAATACTCTGTGATCTATTAATAAAAACAATGAGTGAGACCAGATGTTCCATTAATGACACAATTCGTGAGACCAGTTGATTCATTAATGACACAATGAGTCAGATTATGTGATCCTTTAATAATTCAATGAGTTAGACCAAGTGATCCATTAATTACACAATAAGTGAGACCAGATGATTCATTTAGGACACAGTGAAGGAGCCTATGCGATCAAATAATAACACAATGAGTGACACTATATGATACATTAATGACACAGTGAGTTAGACCAGGTTATACATTAATGACACAATGAGTGAGACCAGGTAATCCATTTATGAAAAATGAGTGTGACCAGTTGATTCATAAATGACACAATGAGTGAGACCAGGTAATCCACCAATGACACAATGAGTGGCACCAGATGATCCATTAATGACACAATGAGTGAGAACAGGCTATCCATAAATGACACAATGAGTGAGACTAGCTGATCCAGTAATAACACAATGAGGTATCCATTAATGCCACAATGAATAAGACTATGTGGTTCATTAATATCAAAATGAGTGAGATTATGTGATCCATTAATGATACAATGAGTGAAACCATGTGATCCATTAATGAAACAATGAGTGAGACTATGCGATATCTTAATAACACAATGAGTGGCACCAGATGATCCATTAATTACACATTGAGTGAGACATATATAATCTAACACCTGCAAAAGTGCAAGACAGGGAAATCTTACCCGAGGGTGTCGGAGATTTCCATGTCTTGCACTTTTAGCCGGTGTTTGATTTTATTTCTCACTTTTATCAGCTGTTACCTAATTGTTTTGTTTACATTCCAGATCGAGTGTTTTCCCGCAAATTGTGTTTCCATTGTTGAAGTAAATATTCAATTTATTCATATGCATCCGTGTCTTGGCAGTATTTTATATGTATTTCATAATAAAATACAATTTATTTAATGAATATATGATAAATGTAACTCAACACTACACCTGTGGCTGTGAAAATAAATATTTGAATTTGGTCAAAGGGAGGTAACGTTAGTTACTAACAAGGGGGAGCACTCTATTATTTACTCAAAGTAAACAAACATTGACTGGGAGAGTCATACACCGTGAAAAATGAAAGGTGCACGATAGTTAGATTATTAGCTATCATAATAGTATACATACATTAATTTAAAAATACTGTAGTCTAAAAATAATAGTTGGCCTTTCCGTGCTTATCTATTACATTTAACGTCCAGTCTCATGATGATTGGTATGACAGTTTTGGAGTTTTTATATTGAGATCTTGACTTTTGGATTTTCTGTATGTAACATAGTAGATCATATCTACCTTTGAATCTAACAATACGCTCCTTCTTGACCCTTTGCAATGCTCAAAAGTTGAACATGCATCTAGACACATTCTTCGGAGTTAAATGCATTTCTAAAACTGCTTAAGACAGCTTTAGAGGGCTGTTAGAGATACAATTAAAAACAAAATAGGTTCACAGGAGCCTGTAATTTCCCATCTGGTTTGACTTCTTCAGTTCGTAATCAAAAACATGTTTTTCTTCCTTTACCAATAGTAACCCCAGCCATTTTAGATGGACGATGGAAAGTTGGGATTTCACATATAATTTTGAAAATGGGACACCCGAGGATTATATCAGCTCAAAATGGGCACAATTAGTTTAAAACGACTGAAAAACAAATTTCACAGAAAAAGCCACAAAATCTGCAATGAAAAGAAATTTTAATGTTTATTAAGGTCGCCATATTGAGTGGAGGGCAGGGCTGTCGCGCATAATTTTAATAGGAGAAAACTAGGCCAATTTACCTAAAGTTGGTTCCGTGGTTCCAGAAGAGAACATATGTAATCGTTGATAAAAAATGTTTTATTTGCAAACTCATTATAAATCGACTGAAAGAGAACCTTCACAGGAAAACCTTAAATATATCATGCTACCAATTGCGATGCATTAGAAGTTACAATTTGAGTTTATTTTCTCTTATTACAGAGCGAAAATGCGCAATAACATATACAATTATTCATTGGTGGTAACGGTCGACATCTTGAAGGGAGGGTGGGGCTGTTGGACAAGATAACATTTTAGTTTTCTTCTTTTTGACTGTTTGTTTTGTTTTTTATTTTGCATTTTCGGTTTATCTCTGCTAAAAGGATACCTTCACAGAAACATATGTACTACATGTTAGACTGCTGCCCGACATGTAGTTGCTGCTAAAACTAATTGAGCTTATTTTTACGTACAATAAAGTAGAAATAGGTTGACGGATATAATTGTGAAAGGGTTTCTCAACCAAGTTCACCATGCTTCAGTAATTTCAGAGGTTACGATGTACGTCTTATAATTTACAATGGATGTCGGACAGTTGATGGATTCAATGTGAAGGCGAAGGCCAAGTGAGCAAACCAACAACAATATAAGTATTAACGTTATTTGTTGACTATGTTTAGTAACAGAATCAATTAGAAATTATAAAATTTAACACCGATTTATTAGTTCAGACAATATTAGAAGTTAAAAACAGTAGAAATATAACATTATTATATTTGTCTTAGTTTACTTTGATTCCTTTGAACAAAGGTATGACCTTTGAATTAAAAAGATAACAATACAAAAGGTTCGTCAGATATCAATTGAAACGTCTTCTATAGAATATAAAACAAAAACATGGCATGTATCAAAATCATTATTCGTCATTTAAATCAAAATTGTTTTATTGTGATAAGACCTTTGCGATAACGTGACACAAAACGGACCTAATCTCAGCGTATTGTACGACAGGAACAATTAGCCTTGCCATCTATAGATTTAATTCAATGTAAATGATGACTGTATTGCAAATCTGATATATCTTGTTCCAATTATAAATTATATATTTTGGTTTACGTAGTTTTCTACTAATCTTGTATAACAGATACATTATCTTATTGCGTGGTCTTAGGGACCCTTCTATTTCCTTCCTACTTTGCAACCGTTGATTCTGAAGTGAGTCGAAATTCAGAGGAAGATTAAAAATAAAACTCTTCTATTAAGCAACTTTGCATTCATTAGTAGCAATATTGCAGCAGATCTACCGCATGAAGTTCACATTGCACATCTAGTACAGTATTTTAGTGATTGTACCCAATACAGTCATGTTCAGGTCAGAGCTCACCTGCTGACGCAAAAACTACTCAAACAAGGCTAAGTTGATCCTGGATTGAAGTCATTGATACAAATATCCAACGGATCTTTATCGGGAACTGGGTTAACCGTGCGAAATAACAGGTTCTTTGTGATATATCGTGCTTTTTTCTCTCCGTTGGGAAGGGAAAACATTCAAAACCAGCCATGTATCCGTATTTTCCTTTCTTTTTCCATCGTCGGAATTACATCCCTCGACAACACACCAATACGACTTACTAGATTTCATTTGTGAAGCAGTAGCGTTGGATATTGAGCAAAGATTGCATTTTTGTATTTTTGCGTGTTTGTATCGGAATTTGACATGCTGAACATTGTTGTTAAATCACACGAATTAAGCTGTAAGCTAAATCCGAACGTTTCCGTAATGGATATAACTCACAACTATAGATCATTATTGACGAGTAACTTTTACATGAGATAGACTACTGGTTTCGGTTATTTTTAGAGATGATTCGTATTAAGCAAAATGTTTTTCAAACATATTAATGTCCTACATTGTATTGTGTAGTATGCCTGGTATGCATAACCTGTACATATAACATACAGTTCACGATGATTTATTCATAAATTTACAAAGCGATAAGTATTTATAATATCTAGAACAAACCAATTAGCTCTTTAATCAATTGTTTACACATATCATATTACCGTAGATATACCCTGCCAAGTTCCGGATGTTTATCTTTGATAGGATTTAACACGTGCACCTCCATTTTCTTCCAGCTTGCCTTTTAGACAACAATGGATGCATATTGACCTACAATACAGGTAAATTATCAGAACTATATCAAACATTATTTCAATAATACATAGTATGATTAGAGGTAGTGGTTTTAATTGACAAATTCTCTAATATAAAATTAATTGTTTACCTTATAATGTATTACTACCCTCAATACTCGGGTGTTCATGAATTAAAACGTAGAAAACAAATGTAGTGCGCATAAAATGTTTCTGCAATAACCTTATTAAGGTAGGATAAAATCAGCAATATTAGAATGTTAAATCGTGTAAAACTATTTGGGAGTAATGAAAATCTACTGAAATGTTGTTGACAGTGGCATAAAGCACCATGACATTAACTTCTAGTTCACATTGTTGATTGCCATGTAGTCACATTTCAACTCATTTTGACATGTGATAAAGCATCAACAGCCAATTAAAGAATATTCGTTTATTAATAACGAAGGCTATCGTGAATGAAAGTCTGGGCCGTCGGATTAAATTTTGAAAGGAGACCATTCAATGACGTTCTCAAGGACGGTTGACGTACGCATGACGGACAGAAGACGAACACCAATAATCGGAAAAACCTTTTATTATTAATGTTTTTGGACCAAGTGAACTGAAAAAGAAAACAAATAGTATTGTTACTGTTATTTGTGGACTAACGCCATCTTCAGGAAGAATTAAATTATAAACAATGATCACAATACAATAATATTAAAAGTTCCAAACAGTAGAAATATAGCACGTATTCATGTCTTAAAGGGGCATTCTCTACCAAATCGTAAATTTTTGTTACCCAAAAAAAACTATCAGATATGATTGATGGCTTAATAAAACGTAACTTATAAATGTTATGAAATGTACGCGCATCAGGGAAAAACGTGTAACTGCTCGTGTTTTGAGATCGATCAAGAAATGGACGTCATCTTATTAATTATCGACATTGTTTACGGAGTTTGTCGAATCCTCATTAAATCAGTACAACAATGCACTTATTTCTTATATTTTGTGAATCTGCTTTTAGTCGGTGTTAATTACGGACAAAGAATATACTGTTAGTCTTACCCATCCGGAGCACCCGAGTTTACACCTGATTTTTAGTGAGATTCGTGTTACTCGATCTTTAGTTTTATGTGTATGTTTTGTTGATCGTTGTTTGTCCTTTTTTTGGCAATTATGTTGTCTGTTGTTGTTCGATATACGGATGATGCTTACCCCTTTATTATCTTCAAACTCTTCTTTTATAATATATGTATCACACATGATCATGGATATGTTCCATTTGTCGTCAAAACTTCTCGGTCATTTCCTTATTTATGACTGATTGTAGTTAGATTAACACGACGGGTGCCATTAGTGGAGCAGTAGCTGCGTACCCTTCCGGAGTACTTCAGTTCTGCCCGGTTTTTAGTGGGGTTCGTGTTATTCGATCTTTAGTTGTTTGTGTATGTTTTGTAGGTCGTTGTTTGTCCTTTTGTTCTCTTTTCTTTTGGTCACTGTGCTCTCAGTCCTTCTTTGATTTGCGGATTCTGATGACCCCTTTGGTATTATCAAACTCTTATTATATATTGTTCAATACTAGGTAAGTGAAAATACCCTTTTGTGACAGCATGGTTATGCTTTGTAGATGTCCTTACCTCATTCATGGCGTCTGACCAGGTTAATAACAAAATTAACACGAAAGATGCAACAGGAACTGCTTACACTTTCCTAATCACCCGCGTTCTTCATCGGATTTCAGTTTTGCTTGATGTTTAGTTTTTTGTGTAGTGTTTTGTAGATCATTTTTTGTCATTTTATCCATTTGCATTTGGTCATTGTAATGTATGTTCCTCTTTGATTTACAACTTCTGATTACTCCTTTTTCAATACTTTCTGTTTTCAGACAGTTATCGTTCCTCTGCATATCAACACGATGGATGCCTCTAGTTAGACAATTAAAACACCGCATTTCTCTCTCAACAACATCGTATTTCCCTCTCAACAATATTGTATTTCCCTTCTTAGAAATTCTCAAGATTTAACGCGAGTTATCTCGCTTTAGTCATATAACGGTATTCCATGGCAGTAAAGATAACTCCAGAGATGTTCTGAAATAATGATTGTATAATGAAAGATGGCCAAAAGATTTCATTTGTCAGACGACAATGCAATTGAATAACTTTTGTTAAACAAGGACTCAATTCACCAAAACGTTGGCCTGGTGGAATAAAACATTAATTTCCCTTGCGTAAGGGAGATATGAAAATGTGTTCATCCTCGAAATAGTCATATTTCCCTCGGCGTTGCCATCGGAAAATATGACTTTTATCGGGTGAACAAATTGTCATATCTCCCTTATACAAGCAAATTAAATGCTATGACGTCGGTATGAATATCCAACCATGTTCAATTACCTTTTGTACGTACTCGTTTTACAACACATGCACGTGTTTCATCGGAAAGTCTACGTAAATACATTTACAATGTAATTAATTATGAAATTTCGTAGCATAATGAATAAATGTAAAAAGATAAGAAATATATAGTGGGAATACTCAAGCTTAGTAAGAATTATTAAAAAGAATCTCATATTAATTTACAAAAATAGTTATAATGTTGTTAATGACCTACTGTTTTGTTTCATGTTGTTTTTTAAATTTAAAATCACGGATGTTTAGAAGGAGCGTGCTGTCTCTGAATAAACCAACACATTTCCTTACATGTTGTTATGTCGTTTTTGAAATTCGTTGAAAAACCACAAAATATATTTGTAATTCAATTTATTGTAAATCGTGTTGTGTCTGAACGAACCAAAACATTTGTTTTAAGATTGTTATGTCGTGTGTGAAGTTCGTTGAAAAACCAAAAGATATATTTGTAATTCAATTTATTGTATAACAATGTCTTTCTGAACACGTTATTTACACGTATTGTATATAAATCAAAAGACAAACGTGTGAAATATTATATTGATACATAATGTGGAAGCTAAGCACATTATTTCGTTTAATTTTTTGCATTTTGCATTCTCTTCCAGATAAGCAATGCTGTGAACGGTAAGTTATTAATGTAAATATGACTTTAAAGTTACTGGCATGACAAAATTGTATTACATTAGTACAGTTTGATCAAGTGAATAAGAGTTATTGATAAAATATGAATGTATCATCACTTCGCAAGAAATCTGTTAACGGTTCTTTCATTGCTTCATTCCTGATTTTTCACCCTTTTCGAAATGCATAACATCTTATGTTTAGTAAGCTTATTGTGACATATGAAGATTGAAGTGTGCAACTTACTTTAATTCACTGAGTCACAAGGTATCAACAGAACAAACGAAATAATAGAAAAAAACGGACGGCGGACAGTGATATCACACAAACTTGTGTACTACTATAAGGATTCCCGGAAGGGAGATAATATCCTGTCCCATAAACGATACTTGCCATGATATCATAATCCTCAATCCTCAAAACCATATTTTTAAAGTGTTTATTCAGTTTTTTTAAATGTTTTTTATGCTATGTTTTGTTTGTTTGTTTTATTGTTTGTTTGTTTTTTTGTTTGTTGTTTTGTTGTTTGTTGTTTTCTTTTCCTAAAGCGACAATCAGTGGTTCAACTGATATCGGCCTGCAAAGAAATGCTATCAAACTGTCTTGCTAAAAGACAAAAAATTGTCTTAAAATATATTCTCAGTGACAGTTCTATTACAATAATTCCCTGCATATGGAACAAAAACATGCAATATGTTATGGGGTTCTCAATTTTTCCTGGGTTTCTATGATTATTCGATTGGATTTTGGAATTGTCTCGACAATGTTGTATTTTTTTATGATATTTGCCCAAATGGAATTATCATATTAGTAAGATATATTTGATTATAACAAAATATGTCTAGAGAGTTCGCTGAGCAATATTTCACACAGTCATTTTTCCGGATAAAATACAAAAGAATACAACTAAATGTTTTATTTTAAATTGTCGACTTCTTGTGACTTTGCAGAACGATAGTGACATTGTCAGCTGCCTGTTGGTTCATTATACGATTATTTTTATCAATTTACCTCTAATAACCTCTAAAATCAAAATCCAATAAAATTGGAAAATGTCAGTAACTTAAAATTTAACTTATTTACGAAGCAAAAGTGTAAGACTTGAATATATAGAAAATCACTTCTGTAAATATAAACATTAGTGGATTGCATTTGTAATACTGCCTTCCGTTTCAATGATGGATTACGTTAGAATCGAAATAATTAATGGCAATAATAGGTAGAAGGATATTTGAACATAGGTAACATAGTCACCCATATATATGCGATCCATGAATAATTTATTTAACAAAAGAATGCCAACATTTTTATTATTTCTATAAATCTATGAAAATGTTATACTTTCTATTTAATATATGAAACTCTCCATATGTATACCTTAAGGATGTGTCAAAATGTGTCCACCGCCAAAGGGTGCTGGAGTATGCGCAGAAATGTGTGGAACCGGATGTCTGTATGGTCAGATGTGTTGTTCTAATGGGTGTGGCCATAGTTGTATGGATCCAATAACAGGGAAGTCGTATTCTCTTTTAAAATTAATAGCATATTTAACACTAACGGACTTAAATATCATTGAACAGTAAAGTTGTAAAATACATCTGAAACTACGGCTTTGATGAAAATGGAAATGCAAAACAATGCTATGTAATATGACAACTGCAATAGTGTCAAAATTAATTCAAGTGTGAGTGCAAAACTTGTCCAACTTAGACGAATTTTGCATTAGCGAATCCTATTACGGACTGTAACATGTAAACATGGGATACCAGCCGCAGTGGTTGTAGTAGTGACTGATATCTTACGTAGATGAAACACCCGAAATGCCGATCTTAGGATGGGATAGTAAATCCTGGAATACCACTTCTAGGGCAATATTGAGCTGATCCATTTTGATATAACATCTGCCAAATGCGTGAACTTATGCTCTGGTGAACGTGACAATGCCGGGCGACTTCAATTTTATATTGTCCATCCTGAAAACGGGCGATGACGTTGTGACGTGTAGCAGGGTCCAATCGTGGCATGGTGGCATTTCATAGTTACAATGACAGTCGCCTGTTTAACACTGTTTTACATTAGATGGTATCACGGATGATTTAACCAACAGCTTTCCGTGGAATACATTAACAGTTTTTCTGCACGGTTACGAGAACCCTCTTTTTTCAGATCTTGATAAATACACTTGGCAAGTTGTCAAATTGCACGTATCGGCATTACGTATTTTAAATACACCTTTAATAACCCATTGCTTACATATTTAATTATTTAATATTCAATTATATCTTGTTAACTTTATTGTAAAAATGAATTGGGTCTATGACTTTCTTTTTTTTCCCGCAGAGTATACATTTAACATGTTCGATTAATTTTGAATATGTAAATATGGGCATGCTCTGCATGGAAGATCATACCTCTCTTGATTGTAATATTTAAATTTCAATCGTGGTATTTGTATTTTGCTTTGTTTTGTTGCGCTGTTTTATTTATTTTTATTTTCATGTTTGACCCGTTTTAGATTAGCAAGCACATTATATGTTTATTCTCTAATCTTCATGTTTATCATGGACGTGTAAATGTTACTTTTATATATTTTAGATTGCAGTTGATATTGATGTCGTGATGTTAACAACACAGATCATTGATAGAAATAAACATTGAAATTGATAGATTAATTAGACAGGTCACTTTTTGATATACTCTAGAAATTTGCATTAATAGTGTACACCTAAGTAAACCACAAAACAATCAAAGTCAGTACACCAACACCAATGGAACATGATAAAAAACACAAATACACATATCAGGCTATTCTAGCTCCAACAAATTAACGGGCCATATATTCACGATCGTTAGCTAGGATGATGGTAGAATATTGTGTTGCTAAATTTGATTCCTATGTCCCTGATGGCTAATTTTGTCATAGTAAAACCAGAAACAAAATAATACTCCGAATAGATGCTATGTCACAATGTGAATAACTGGAGCAAATAAAACTAATCATAAGAATCATTGTTCAAGGTACGAAGAACAGTAAACTTACATAATTATTAATAATACTATCAATGCGAATAATACAACAGAAACATTAACTACCTTTCTAGTTAACCTCTTGTTCTATATAATGTTACTATCCTGGATGAATCTGTATAGTTTTTTGTTGTCGCTTCTGGGTTAACATCCATATTATTATCATTTATTAATGCAAATAGCATTGCAAAAGACTTGCATGTGTAATTGGTAGTGTTTTTACATATATTTAGCAGTTGTTTTTACTACACTAATGACGAATGTATCAACACTGCATACTGTACGTATCTGGTCGCATGTTTTGATTGCTACAAGTCATAGGGGAGATACTGGACATGGACAATATATGGACAAGTTTAACCTGCAAATATCAATTCACATAGACTAATACTAAGCTAATGTTCATTAGAAGATGCTACCAGTTGTCTTTTTACGTGCCAACACAAACGTGGCATACTTCTGTTCAAACACAATGTACCGACTGGCGTCCAGTCCCAAAGTAGGTCGTCAGCTTGACATAATAAAGCCCACCTATACTGCTAGGTGGGTTGGAGCTAACTAGCAAAAAAGCTATTGAACCAGAATTTCCTAGTGATGACGTTGACGAAAGTTATCGTCGTCATCATAACCTGATCAACCATCACAGATGCCCACGGATTTGGATTGTTTATTTTAGTCCAAATCCAATCATCCTTTTCTCTTTTTTGACATACGGCATGTGCCACTTGAGGAGCTGAAAAAGATTACCATACTGAAGCCTTTGGGTTCAAATCCGGTTGTTATGGGTACATGTTGCCCAATATTCATTTTCGTTGTATTGTTACTGATGATTTTTTTGTTTTTTTTTGTCCTTTTTATTTTGGTAATATGATTGTCTCTCCTTCGAATTTCCGATTTCGATTACCACTATGTTGACTTCCAAATGAAGGTTCTTAAATCATCACAAATAACTACAATCAGACTTAAATCAAGAACAATAAATGCATCCTGGCTTAAACGAAGACAAATGAATACATCATTGCCTAAAACAAGACAAATCATACATCAGGCTTAAATCAAGACAAAAATGTAACAATCCTTACATAAACAAAGTGACATTGAATAAATCTGATGTAAGCAAAGGAAAGAACAGACTTATATGAAAATAGAGAATGCCATGAAATACAAAGCAAAATACCAGAAAACATAAGAAGAGAACTGGTGAACCATGCCCTAGGGCAAGAGAAATACAACTTAACCAAAGACCAATAATACACCAATACATTGCTTAAAGTATGAAAACTATAATAGAATGGTTGACCACAAGACATATACAAAATGAAATATACTTGAACGACGAAAGTATAAAAAAGTGTCATAAACACACAAAACAGTAAGATTTGTTTAAATATAAAATACACAAAATATGACTTACATAATAATAACTTCAGTCAGGAATAAAGAAACAACCCACAATTAATTACGAAATACATCATATACCTGACTTAGATCAAGAAAAGGTAAACAAACCTGACTAAAACGACGAAAAAAGAAATAAACGAGGAACAACACAATACCCCTGACTTAACTATGGCAAATAAAATGAACCTCAGGTATACTTAAAAAGAAAAATATAGTTTTCACTTTATTCATGCAAAAAGAACAACAAAACTGAATAAAATCAAGAACAAAAATCAAACTGATAAAATCAAGAAAACACAACAATACTGACCGAGGTACAACCGAGATCACTCCTTAGGATTACCACAACATTTTACTAATATTTTGTTGAAAACAAACTTAATTCACATGACAAAAAGAAACATATAAAATGAAATGTAGCAAACACAAATATCATGATACGTGTATTTTCAATATCTGCTCCAACTTTAAGTTCCTATTTAAACCCATAGGCATATATTTTTAAATTCATTTGTAGGAGAAATGGAAATATCACGTACTATAATATATGGAATATATGAGGCCCAATATATCACAAAACATGCATACCAGTGATGCCTCGAATGTGTCGAAGGTCTGTGCTCCGATTGTGAAGATACTGTTCACAAAATTGCAAAGGCTACAAGAGATCATGGTGTTATTTATATAGATAATTACCATAAATTACCATCATATGTTTTAGAGATCGCTAATCATTGTGAATATCATGATATGAAATACACACATGCTTGTCAAAACTACGACACTCCTTACTGTCCAGATTGTATTTCTACAAACCACAAAGACTGTGTTGGGCCTTTGTCTATACGTAAAGCAATTAAACCATCCAAATCATCGACATTGATTGACAACATTGAACAGAATTTAACAGATATCAAAAACAATATAGACAAAATAACTAAGAACCGACAACAAAATCTGTCGGAAATTCGACAACAACGACATATACACAAGAAGAAAATAATAGAATGCAGATCCTTAAAAATAACCCACTTTTACACAGTGTGTCGTCAGATCAAGAGAAATGTATTATTAACAACGATTATAATTGGAACACCAAAATAACACATGATTAACATTTCCCAAAGGTAATCGTAACTATATATGGGCTGTATGACATATAAAAATGATATACCTAATTTGTATATTTCAGAAAATTCATAGGGTTGTCTCTTGATAAATATTGCAAAAGCATCGGTACTCCGGGAAATAAATAGAACATGTATAAAGAAAATAATATTGAGTCTGTATACACGGTGACGTTGGTCTAGGGGTGGAGTTCGATATACTGGCTGTTAGCCAAATTTCAAAGCAATCTGATAGATTCATAAGGTTTATTATCGTTGAAATATTTCATTACTTGCATACCATATTTTTACGAATATTTTCCAACCAATGCATACTCAACCACATCGGTTGCGTACTGGTTAGTATGCTTGCCTCGGGTGCGGTAGATCGTGGGTTCAAGCCCTGGTCGGGTCAAACGAAAGACTATAAAATTGGTATTTGCGGGCCTCATCATCAGCTCATTGAAAATTAACTTGTTCTCGCCATGAGACAGTTGAAAAATTGTTGAATTGGCGTTAAGCAATAATCACTCACCCACTCACTCCCAAGCGATGTTCGAATTCATAACTCTCTGCTACTCAATATAAAAGTGATTTGACATAGCCAAGTTAACGGTATTACAATCTATCCGGTTATTTTCACAATGAATTTATTCTCCAGTGTTGATGAATTGTTAATAATACTCATATCCAATCCAAACTGTTGCTATGGAGAATAACGTTCAATTCCTGATCTTTATATTTCCGGAGGCATATAGGTCTCGATCATATTTTAGTTGGATTGACAAATACCTAAGCAATCAGAGCCTATCAGCAAAACGTTGTTTATTCGAAACCCTCTCATGGCAAGGTATACTCGATATCTCAGTATGATAATGTTTGTCAGTGACTTGAGGCGGGTCGATTTTATCTAGGTACTCCGGTTTCCTCCACCACTGTCAACTTGTCCATCGATTATATCTATAAAGGTAAGCAGTAAACATGAGAACTGACACCATTTGTGTGAAGATCGGGTAAACAAGTACAAAGATGAAAATTATATCAACAGAACATTATCAAGAATCTTATTAAATTAAAACTTTTAATTTCGTAAAAACAAAAATGTATTTTTAAGCATATGTTACAGAGAATGACTATTAATGCGTTGTCCTACATTGTATTTAATAGGTAGTATATACTGTAATATTTATATAATATTAATATAATCATTGTACAATAACTTATCAAGGACAACAAATTACAAACAAATATTTATATATTGATCTACAAGTATTTATTGTTTAAATCAAACTAATGATTTTTTTAAAAATTTATTCTTTAAAATCATATTACCATTAGACACTGACAAGTTCTAAATATAAATCCTACACAAAGATCCGGATTACTACCTGTGACGGACTTTGACCTTTTTACTTCCCTTTTCTTCAGCTCGTCATGTAGACCTACAATACAGACTTTCTAGTGTCAATACAGGTAAATTAATAGAAGTAATTACATTAATGTTTTTAGATAACACATAGGGATATAATTAGTGTTGCTTTAATTGACCAAATATCCATTATACAATGTATTGTTTCCCTTATTGGCAGCGTTCGATTAGAATATCAGTTGTAACTCTTGTTTAGAATTTGAGTATGAACTATTTTGCGATACTGGTATCCCTACCGACGGGCTATAACCAATCAAATATGGATAACATACACATACTCTAACAAATGCATTAAGAACAAAAATCAACTAATCTCTTTAATTTTATTATTGAAATCAAAATAATTAATTATTGTAGACTCTTTAAAGCGGCTGCATTAACTTTTATTTTAATATGAGTAGGCATGGCCTATAGAGAGGACGTTAGTATTTGAAATTAAGTGATACTAAAAATACCTGTATATACCTAATATGTTTATCATTGAACTGTAAACACAGCCATGTGGAATCTAGAGTACCCTTTACACTGTGTTAGTTATTATTTAATATGGGAGCCAAGCTCCCAGGAGCGGAGATCTCTAGGCAAACAAGGGTTAGGATCCACTACGAAGTTATGCGAGCGCCAATGGCGCGAGAGTTCGTACTAAAGCTGTTCGTGCCATGGGTGAGGATATATTCTTAACACTTAATTCTATACTATCAAAGAGGAAGGTCGCTAGGAAATGAAGAAGGTCGCTAGGCAAAGAGGAAGGTCGATTGACCTCACCCAGCTTGTTTATGACGTCACTGAGGAGTTTGAAAATACCATATATCGATAGATAAATGAAAAAGCTCAAAGTTACGAAAGGCTACGAAATGGGTACGAAGTTATGTAGTTACAAATACATTTGGGTATGAAGTTACAAAGATACGATATATTCTCATATGATGCCCTTCAAACGCTTTGAGTCCAAACCCGTGGTAAAATTAATATATACCTACATCCATTGTAATTGATGACGTCATCGACAATTTATAACGATATTTTACCAATTTTTACAAATTAGAATCGAAATAATTCATGGAAGCCATATGTATATATTGTTTTTACCACGGGTAGGCTTTTATGTCAGCTTTTTACCCGTCGCTGACGCTCGATATAAAACTTGGGGAAATAAAGGCCTACCCGTGGTAAAAACAATATATAAATATGGCTTTCATGAATTATTTCGATTCTAATATGTAAAAATTGGTAAAATATCGTTATAAATTGTCGATGACGTCATAAATTACAATGGGTGTAGGTATATATTAATTTTACCACGGGTTTGGACT
>MJUT01059690.1:135661-174203 GCA_002080005.1 Gigantidas platifrons
TAAGCTTACTTTACATACTACATACAATATACATAAAGGGGAAAACAACACTGGTATACAAGGATGCATTGTTTGTCCGAATGGTAAACTAATATTTGTGGACTCTTCCAACAATAGACTCGTTATCCTTAATGATGACGGTACACTCGATAAGGAAATAACCTGTTCACTAAGTATACCGTATGACGTTACATGTCTAGATGATACAACTGTAGCTGTGTCAACAGGCAATGGCATAGAGATAATAAACAACAACTCTACAAAAACAGAAAGACGTATTTTAATTGGTAGACCATGTTATGGAATTACATATCACAATGGATTATTATTGTGGTGTGAACGACAGAGAGGTATACAAATGATGAAGTTATCTGATGATAGAGTTTCCACTTTAGTTAAACAAAGTAACTTGCCGTACGACTCCTATATAACAACATATGGAGACAACATATATCAAACAAACCGTGCCACTAGTAGTGTCGCATGCTACACGATGAAAGGGGGGAAGTTGTGGGAATATAAAGACGTAGCAATGATGAAGGATCCATTGAGTGTTACAGTGGATAATAATTCCAACGTGTACGTGACGTCAAATCCATCAAATAAGATCATATTAGTAGAACCAGATGGTAGACAAGGGCGACAACTTTTTATTAGTGATAATGGATTGGAGTATCCGACTGGAATATATTTTGACAAATCTAAAAACAATTTATTGGTTACTAACTACCACGGCTTTCCTGTATGATATGTGTTAAATCTTGGATTAGTGTTAGAGATAGAGTACTATTTTATATATTAGTTGCGCGAAAAAATCAATAGCTGGCATCAACATTGTTTTTGTTTGTCAAAACAGTTGTTTCTATAACAATTTGAAGGAAGTGATAATATGAGTAGGCATGGCCTATAGAGAGGACTTTATAAGTATTTGAAATTAAATGATACTAAAAATACCTTTACATTTTGAGCATAGGCCCTATACCTAATATGAATACTGGCTCACACCTTTATACAAAACATTGAAAAAAAAAATGTTTTGACTTGGTAAGAAAACAAATAATTTAGTTTGATTGCAATTGGAAAAAAATAAAGATGTGTCCAACTGTTTAAAAACAAATTCAGATCAGTACAAAAACATAACCCTCCCCCTTTTCAAGTTAAATGGTTGTTCCCTTTGTAATACTTTATACAACAGGAGCAGCTCTTCAACCTATTAAACATTTTTTTGATTCTTGTTAGACTTGAACTAACATCTTCTAGCTTATAACTAGATGTAATACTTTATACAACAGAAGCTGTTCAACCTATTAGAATTTTTTTTTCTGATTCTTGTTAGACTTGAACTAACACCTTCTAGCTGGTAACTAGATCTGTAATATTTTATACCACATAAGCTCTTCAACCCATGAAACATTTTTTTCTGCTTCTGGTTAGACTTGAACTAACATCTTCTAGCTTGTAACTAGATGTACTACTTTATACAACAGAAGCTGTTCAACCTATTATAAAAAAAAATTCTGATTCTTGTTAGACTTGAACTAACATCTTCTAGCTTGTAACTAGATCTGTAATATTTTATACCACATAAGCTCTTCAACCCATAAAACATTTTTTTTGTTTCTGGTTAGACTTGAACTAACATCTTCTAGCTTGTAACTAGATGTAATACTTTATACAACAGAAGCTCTTCAACCTATTAAACATTTTTTTTTCTGATTCTTATTAGACTTGAACTAACATCTTCTAGCTTGTAACTAGATGTAATACTTTATACAACAGAAGCTCTTCAATCTATTAAACATTTTTCCTGCTTCTGGTTAGACTTGAGAACTAAATCTTCTTATAGTTTGTATACATGTGAAGAAGCAGGGTATAAGAATAAAAAATATTGACACATTATGGAAAGCATTATCAAATACCATCCACAATTTTTTTGTGTAGGAGAAATTAGGGAAAAAATTGCCCAAGCTGGTGACAGTGATGCAAGTTTGTGTTTACACAAGATGTAAAAATTGTATGCGAAATTGACATAGAAGTATTTTTTTTTAATTTATTGAACGAAAATACAATATTTTATTTAATAAAAACAAAAAAGTTGCTATTAATTTATTTAAATCTTTTTCATGAAAGTATTTACTTTTGTATCTATATTGGCTTTACACATGTGGGCTTAAATGTCAGCGCCTACATATTTTAGTCTCCTGTGAGGATTCCAGAAATAGTCGATCAGCTTACATGTACATTTTTGTACATGTACAATGTAGATACACCATGGGTGGGACTAAAACTAACTCGCTCTGAATATTAGTCCCACCCATGCTAATCTATACATACACAATCATTTCCCATACAGTAACTAAAACATACAACTTGACATTACATGTACATTCAAGGAGGTGTATTTTGTAGTTCATATATTCTGACCATGCAAACCCATGAGGACACATGTATTCACAGTAATTCAGTGTTGAAATATACTTATTTTTGAGTGTGTAAATGGATATTTTTTGTATAGTTTTATTGTGAACGATTCATTGTATATTTTGTGATACACATTACAATAGAAATGATCTCACAATATACTAAACTATGTTAATTCATGCTATGTTCCCATTAATTATGCATTAGAAGACGTTAAATAAGACCTAATACCTAGATATTCAGCAAAAATTACTTCAAACTGTCCAAAATTTGTAAAATTATGATTGTTGACTTTCAGGTTTCTGTTAATTCTTATGACCTGCAACTTTAATTTTCTTCAAAACTCAATAAATGTATGTTTCTTCACAACTTTTGTTATGTTTCTTGTTAGTCGGATGCACAAATGCACATTTACAGTCAATTTATACTCTAAAATACAAAATCCACATTGACAATTTGAATAAATAACAGTAAATGTCCAGTGACAAATGCAATTTTCTTGGGATCACTAAAATGACCTGGTTTTAAACTACATAATTCTGAAATAAATCTGCTCTCTATAGTCTTATATTGTTTCATATGTACATTTTACATGTGTTCTAACTATAACTACCAAAATTTATGAGGAAAGATAAGTAAGATTAGAAAATTTTCAAAAATGGTATCACCATATACCATATTTGAAATCGACTAAACGCCGCAACATGAAATTGTTAAAATTCTTAATTTTAGTAATCTTTTTCAACATCATATGCCCATTAACTACAACAACACATTAAATCTACCATAATTGTAAAGTCATAAATAAGCATAAAATTATATTTCAATACCCTCCTGTGCATGTACATCTAGTGTATGGGGAAAATTTTCCAATATATTGCATAATAATCATATTGAAGCCATAACATGACACCTTGATGTATTTTGTAAAATTTTGGTGTGGAAAATGTCAAACTGGATCTGTTGTGACTGTCCAACGCCAATTTGAGCATGGTACAATAGCAATGAAATTTAAATTTCTCAATTTTTGCCTAAAAGGATTAATACATGTACCACTAAAGAATTCTCCATAGCCTTCTATGTTAAATAAAATCTTTTTGAGTTTACAGGATTCTAAGTTTAATCTAAGCGACACCCATATCTCATGGAAGGGGTACCTAATTGGAAACTTAACTCAGAAAATCAACATACAAGAAAAAACACAGTCCGAAGATGTCTACCGTAAAAAATCCTACATTCACTTTCGATTTAACACAAATTCAACTGGTTTCCTTCCAATGAAATCATTTTTTTTTAAACCACAAGGACATCAAATATGGGCTAAACATTATCCTAAAATATGTAGGTTTCTGCTGACATTCAGTATTTTGCAGTATCTAATAGGGTTTATTTTTTATCCAACAATGTAGGAATCCATTTTGTGTTTACGTACTACATTTTGTACTTTCCCATACGTTCTTTCCGACTGGTACCCATGTTTAGTGGTATTACACCTAGACGCGAGACCGACGCGAGAAATAGAGCATCAGTATGTGAGTCTACCTGGGTGGTCTACAGTAATAAGGACTAATGTCTTCTATTAAACATTTTTTTCTGCTTCTGGTTAGACTTGAAGTAACATCTTCTAGCTTGTAACTACATGTAGATGTAATACTTTGTTTATGTACCACATAAGCTCTTCAA
Organism: Gigantidas platifrons; assembly: GCA_002080005.1. Lineage (NCBI taxonomy): Eukaryota > Metazoa > Mollusca > Bivalvia > Mytilida > Modiolidae > Gigantidas > Gigantidas platifrons. The sequence goes on from MJUT01059690.1 coordinate 139,766, forward strand.
CCCATAAAAAAAAATTCTGCTTCTGGTTAGACTTGAACTAACATCTTCTAGCTTGTAACTAGATGTAATACTTTATACAACAGAAGCTCTTCAACCTACATTTGTATGAAATTTTGTTTTCTGCTTATGGTTAAACTAGATACGATAACGTAACCCTCATTCCTCTTGTGCTCCATTTATTCAACGTATGGGAGCAAATTAAAATGTTCGTTCCGTGACTATTTCAGCTTTCTTTTTGTATATCTGGTCATAACTTATTATTCCCTACAATTTTTAAGTAATGGTGATACGAAATAAGTGTTACAATACCTGTTTCTACCTTCACGATTTATTTCGTATTCGAAAATTGTTTCTTGTCCGGCATGACACCTTACATAGACTCTCGCGATGGGCGGAGCCTATCCATATATGGATCTCAATGTCAAATATGGAAAACTGTTTTTACTACGATTTTACGGCAATCGATCCAAATAAGGATATCTCCAAAACGAGGCAAGTGCACATGAAATAGCAACTTGTAAACAAAATGTCGGACAGAAAGAAGATTTCATGCATTCAAATTTTCAGATGGATATAAGTCTACCATTGATTGATGCAGTGTTTACTTAGCACCTCAAGGTTTACCTAAATATATTTATATTTCACCCCATTAATTTTTCCAACCACTTACTGTAAGTTACAACGGAATTAGGACAAAAAACCGCCCGGTGTGATTCACTCCGGGCGTTGCTCCCATACGTTGAATGGGACCGATTCGTAACCCTAAATGGAGCACAAGCGGAATGAGGGTTACGTTATCGTATCTAGGTTAAACTTGACCTAACTTCTTATACTGTAGTCTGTACACATGTGAAGAAGCAGGGTATAAGAATAAAAAATATTGACACATTAGATGGACAGCAACGAAATCTAGCCTTCTAGGTAATACTGGACCAGAAAGATGCACAAGTGCAAGCATTCCTAACAGCGATTACATGTAGGATTAAAATTTTAATAATGGGACATTTTCTATTGACATTCAGAATTTCTATGGGCCATTCTTTAACATTCTTTGTAAATATTTCTGATTTCAATGGGACATTTTCAGATGGAATATGTGATAAATGGCACATGGCCCCCTCTGATCCCAATCACTGCTAACAACTCAAACTTTCCAGTCTGGAGATACAGAGTAGAACATTTCTTCAGAAATTCGAAATATATATCAGGGGATCATCTGAACGAGTTTAGTAAAACACATTTTCCTTCATAAACTTGACATCGCAAGACCCAAATTACATAGACTTTTTCAAATTCGTTAAATGTTTAAAGTCATCTTCTAAGTAAGTTCTACCTACTTTATCGTAAATTACTTCTTCTACATCCGCCGTTGATATGTTATAAAACGTTGACTTGATTGAGGGTGCAAGACAAATCGGCATTTGGTTTCGATCCCGGTTTCCATCATACATGTTTGTTTAAGAAGTACTGCTTTCAAATTAATCCATATGTTATCGAATAAAAATATTAACACACGCATTTTCAAATACATAATCAAGGATAATCCTTGACATAATGTACCATCCACGATTTTTAAGTAGGAAATATTACGAAATCAGAAAATAATTTGTGACAGTGCAGTGATACGAGTAGCTGAGGAACCGTAGCCCTTTATGTTCCCTTTTTTTCGGTTGCCAAATAGATGTATTATTTTAATTTACTGAATACAATAAAATATTTTAATTCTTTAAAACAAAACAAAGTTGCTATTGTTATTATTTTTTTATGACAGTAGATACTTACGGATTTAAGCTGGCTTACACATCCGGACAGCATGGTGCCCCAATTCTCGCAGATATATAGACGCGAGAGCGACGCGAGGAATTGAGCATTAGTGGTGTAGTCTTCGTGGGGGGTCTACCGACGTGTTCTACAGTAATGAGGACTAAAGTCCTCTATTATCATAATATTACAGATAATCAATTAAAATTTAAAGATGTAAAAGACAATAATGTAGGACATTATAACTTAAAAAACTAAGCAAGTGATTGACAACTCTACTTACTTAACAAAATATATTAACAACTAATATATAAAATGAAGTAAACTTAAAACCAAATAATATAAGTATTGTAATGGTACATTTTAGTAGATTGTGTTATTATTACATGTATATAAACGTATACATATATATTTACACATACCTGACCAAAATATGCCAATATACTTATTTTTAAGATAAACATCTTATGATACGAAAGCCTTTACTCTAAGACAACCTATGCTAAAATGAGAAATTTAGAGAGAAAACATTAAAATCAATCATCATTATGCCATAAAGTTTGTAGAGCTTCAGACTACATCCTAATGATCACAGACATCCACATCATAATTATTAAAATTTGTCGATTTTAACAGATACACAACAAACATATTTAGCAGGAATTGCACAAAACACACGGATAGAAAGGGCAACACAAGTTAAAGATGAAGTAAAAGGTGGGGTTGGGTGGGTTATTGTGTTTAACGCCACTTTCAACAATATTTCAGCTCTATCGTGGCTGTCAGTTTTATTGGTGGATGCAATTGGAGTACCCGCAGAAAACCAACGGACTGCTGCAAGTCACTGACAAACTTGATCGCATAATGTAACGAGTACGCCTCGCCTGAACGAATATTGAACTCAAAACGTTAGTGGTGATAGGCACTCATTGGATGTGGAGTTACATATCCAACTACCATATGATCACCACCACGAGGGCCCCATGAAATAATATATATTAGACAACAAGAACACCCATGATGAATTTATGATGCCATGGAATGGTCAATTTATGGCACAATGAATGAAACTGGATGATCAACTGATGACACTTTGAGTGGGACCAGATGATCAAACAATGAAATCATGGGTGAGACTGGATTATCACTTTGGCACAAAGAATAAGACCAAATGCTGCATTTATGACACCATGAGTGAGTTCAAATAGTTAATTTATGACACAATGGGTTAGTAGATCAAATGATCAAATGACACAAATGGGTATAGTCATGTGATCAATTCATAGCACAATAAGAGAGACCATTTATGACACCATGAGTATGACCAGATGCTGCATATTTAGCATTTTTAGAAGAAGAAAAGTTGAGCTATTGTCGTCACTCCGGCGTCAGCGTCTGCGTCAGCGTCAGCGTCTGGGTCGGTTAATTTTTCGGTAAAGTTTTTTGTTAGAGTCAATTTCTCAAAAAACTATCACAGGTATCCATTTGAAATTTGGAATAATTGTTCACTATTAAAAGAGGAACCAATTACAACAAGGCAGATGACCCTGTGGTGTGCATATCCAGAGTAATCTGCCCTTGTTTCGACATAGTGCGTAGAAATTAGGGATATTTTTTTAGTATAATTAAAATTTCTCAATAACTGTCAAAGCTATTAACTTGAAACTCAATACACTTGTAGAAAGTGTTGACCCCAATTATCGGGAGTTCGAAATTCAGAATAATCTATTGTTTTCTCTTGTAAAATCATGGTTTTTTTTATAGAAAAAACACATATTTTGAGAATTACACATTTCTTTGAAACTACAAAAGATAGAAACTTAATATTTGATATGGGTGGAGATGCCAATGTGAACTTGTGCATTCAACATTTTTTATCCCCGGGACTTAGCCCCACCCCGCTGGGGAATCTGTATAAAAAATGTGACCGAGATCCCCACCCTAAACCATATATATTTATGATCAGGGTGACTAGGCAAATTAAACGCATTATAGCTCAGGCCCCAGGGTCATACCCCATCCCTACCTGAAGTGAACGTTTTAATGGTTGGGATCCCCGCCCCTAAGCCATATATATTTATGATCAGAGTGACTAGGCAAATTAAATGCCTTATCGTTCAGGCCCCGGGGGTCATACTCCTCCCCCTACCTGAAGTGAACTTTTTAATGGTTGAGATCCCCACCCCTAAACCATTTATATATATATGATCAGAGTGACTAGGCAAATTAAATGCCTTATAGCTCAGGCCATGGGAGTCATACCCCATCCCCTACCTGAAGTGAACTGTTTAATGGTTGGGATCCCCACCCCTAAACCATATATATTTATGATCAGGGTGACTAGGCAAATTAAATGCCTTATAGTTGAGTCCTAGGGGGTAATACCCCACCCCCTACCTGAAGGGAACCTTTTAATGATTGAGATCCCCACCCCTAAACCATATATATTTATGATCAGGGTGAATAGACAAATTAAATGCCCCAAGATTTTGACTTGCAACTCGGCTGTTGCATCTCTGATGCTTCTCTCTATTTCTTTGAGTTATTAGCCCTTTTTGAAAAATGCAATTTCTCAATAATTATATAAATTGCTTGCAGTTTAATATCAGAGACGAAAAAGTCGAGCGTCCAGCACCCGTGGGCGATGCTCTTGTTTACACTACGAGAGGAACCAAGTGATCAATTCATCACTCTATGAGTAAGACGAGATGATCAAAATGACATGCGTAAGAGCGCATGATTACTTTATGACACCATGAGTGAACACAGTCGAACAATGTATGACAGCATAGGTGAAACCATGTAATTATTCTATTACATCATAATCTCTATTTATTGAAAAAAATTGCATTATTTGAGTCAGCAAGAATAAGATCTGATGCTCCATTTATGACACCATGAGTGTGACTGGGTGCTTCATCCATTCCCGCCATGAGTCAGACGACAATAACTCTTACTAAAAGTATGAGTGTGTCTAGAAACTGAATGTATGATCCAATTATAACTGTTTAAGTAAGAGGATGCGATGAATTTATGACACCATGCATGAGACCAGTTGATCCGCAAATGAGACGAGTTAGACCAAATGTTCCTTTTATTACACCTTGGGTGACACCAGCTTTTCTATTTATTGAAAACATGAGTGAGACCAAGTGCATTTTTTAGACACCTTGAGTGAGACCAAGTGCATTATTTGAGACACCATGAGTGAAATCAGATGTTATATTCGTTGACACCATGAGTCATTAGGTTGGATAGTACATTACATCTCTTATATCCAATGTCAATTTCTACCTACATGAATCATTGATTGGTAGCAAATACTCATCATGAATATAACGGAAGTAATGTTTACCAATTAATAATTGCAAACACGAGTTCTAAACGCCAACAACGGCGAACAAACCGATAAGAAACTTGCACATTTAAATTACTACATTTTTTATTGATCCAATTGTCGTGGAGTGCTCAGATAATGCATATATGTGTGCATTTTAAATTGTGTGTATTCATAATACCCCAAATATAATCAAAGTATAATTAAAGAAATGTTAAAAGGTTTGAAGACACCCATAAGTCAAACAAGGACAAACGATACAATGGCCAAAAGAAATCAGACAACGGGACAATAAATGATCTACAAAGCAATAACAGAAAATAAAGATCCAGCAACACCGACCTTGCTAAAAACCGGGGATGAACGCTCAGGAAAATTAAGCAGTTCCTGCTCCAGATGCGACACCCGTCGTGTTACTCTAGTTACAAACCCGGTAACATGTCATGAAAAATGGATCGCATTGTGATGAAGACAAGCGGAACATGTCCATTATCATTTGTGGTACAGATGTTTCCTTAAATATTAATTCAGCAGTATTAGAATCTAGCATAGTAACGGAGGATCCAGTTCTTCAACACAGACTGGAAGGCCAATTAAGTAAATTGTCTTTGGAAGCAAGTAAACCAAAAGTACTCAAAAGAATAGACAAAATGAAGAATAAACTATACCTGAGAGACATTGACCTATGTTTTAATAAATTAAATTTGCAAACTATAAACTATAAATTTACTAAGTATATCCAATAAATCATATGATGTCATATAATGTCTTGTTCTCGTAATGTCGTAATATTGACATGATGATATATTCACAATTGCTGTTAAATCCACTTCTAGGGCCCTAAACTGGACAGACATGTTTTCCTAAACTAGCTAAACATTTTTAATTTGATATTTGTTAATTGAAGTTCTTTTCCATCATTTAAAAGTCGTCCGTGTTTTCCAACATCTGTTTGCTTTTTTATATTAATTTTTCATTGCTTCATTGTTTTAGAAATATTTACCTAACACGAGAAAAAAATACTACAATAGTAAGTAAAGTGATATGGTGTACTTCAACTAACCACAGAATACTTAATCACGATATTTACATATAAACAACAACAACAAGCTGATCAAAATCTAGACATGTTGTGAAAAACACCGAAATGGAATGGGGTAAAATCTGTCGATTTTCTCGCTTAGAAAGACATTCATCCAGCAAAACAACTGAACGGCGAAATACACATAATTATTTCTGGTAAGGAATCGATCAGAGGAGCTTCCTCCTCCCTGACTCAAGCAATTCACTTCATAGGAAACAAAATCAGACTATTGCTTTCTATTAAAACTGACAAATCAGTATATTTTCAAATGATTTTTTTAAACTGCAGGGTAAATAACATATATAATTAGAATCGCATAGATCAATTTATGTTGCTCCGCCCATCCTACCCCCAGCTGTATCGTGCATTATCAATTTTAGGTTCAAACCACACAAGTGTACTCGAAACTACACAATTGAGAATGCACAGGAAATATCAAGTTTCTAACAGAAAAATGCATTCATCGTTCATATTAGTTAAGGCTTTTTGATATTCAATGTAATATCTCCTTAGATCTAGTAAATGTGTGTATGCGTATGCTAGTATCACCTAAATAATTTAGAACCTCCATTATTCGAGATGTGTCTTGAGATCCTAAAATATTTGAAGATATCCGTAACTGGAATTATGAAGTTCTTAACATGCTTTAATGGGTCTTTCCCGAGGCTATTGAATATCTCAGATCCTTCAATCACATTTTACAAGGTTCATAAATATTTGAGGACCTATTTTAGCAAATTCAAAACCAGTACTTTAAGTAATTTCATACATGTAAATACACTATTTTGACCAATTTAAAAACAGTACCGACGTACTACATTGTAATCTCTCTCTGTGTAAACATATCTTTATAATGTTTAATATTTACATGTACCTTGATAACTTGATTAGCGCTGTACTTTGGATGTTAATGTATCAATATAGCTACTTTATCATTTATCATCAATTTATTTTTGTCTATCATATTTGGCAATTGTTTTTTTCTTCAAATTATTATGCTCCCATCACTACCTGTATCGCGCATTATGGAAAAGAGAAAGGTTTTGTTGTTTAACTCAACTTCCAATAATATTTATGTTATATCGTCACAGTGAGCTTTATTTGCGGAGGAACCAGAAGAACCAGAAAATACCACCGACCTGTCGCAAGTTACTTACAAACGTTATAGCATAATGTTGTATCGAGTACACCTGACCTGAAGTGGATTCGAAATCACAATGTGCAGTAATAAATCCAGCAACCATACGATCACCAACACGACGACCCGTCACATGCTGTGTAGATTGTTGGTTCAACCACACGCAAGTGCACTCGAAACTACACAATTGGGTATGTATAACACATAGCAAATTTCTAGCATCAAATGAATTCATTGTTCTTGCTATTTCATACATTTTGTTTTACTCTCAATGTGATATCTCCTTCCATCGAGCAAATATGTGCATCTGCCTGTTAGTATCACCTACATAATATAGATCCTCCATTATTTGATTTGAGGATGTCCTATCTTTGTCAGGATCTCTATATTTGATAAAAAAAATCTAAAGTGTTTTCATTCTTGAAATTCTAAAATATTTCAGGTACTTCAAAATTCACTACAATGATTTGTTTTTAAGGTATTAACATATGTAATGATATCCTTAACAAGAATTACTTCAGGGGTTCTTACTGGATGTCTTTAAATATATCATATCCTGCAATTGAATTGTGCAAGTTCCATAAGTATATGAGGACCTCCTTACATACAATATTTTAACCAATTTAAAACCAGCACTGATGAAAGATTTTGTAATCTCTGTCTGTGTAAATATATATTTGTAAATATAGAATATAACATGGCAATTTCCATATCGGTCCCTTTCATCTCGAGACTTCCATATCAGTCCAAGGCGACAGCCGCGGGCTGATATGGGTCAAGGAATGATATCAGGACCTATATGGAAAAGACTATGTTATAATCTGTTTATCACATATTTAACCATGACTGAAATAAATAAATTGTAAATGAATAAATGAATTTATGTTTATTCATCAAAATAATAACAAAATAAATAACGTGTAAAAATCAAAAAAATAATTCACCGTATTTATCACAGGTATTGAACATAACTTTTCAATAATTATAAATCAGACTTCCAATTCTTATCATTTGTGTCATAAAAAATTATTGTCACATTTCCCTGGATATTTGAGTATGGGAATTGTGTTATTCTGGAGTTGGGGAAAATGGGAGCCAAAACAATAACGATTTGCTTATAAGAGTTATTATTAGTAACCGTTGACTGGACATAGTTATTAAGGTGTAAAACCACTAATTAATTTCTTTTAGGTTTTCTACTAAATTTGTGTTTTTTCGAGCTTACCTGGTCATTTTATCTTAAGTTTAACCTTTCAAAGACCATATATTTTCTGAAGCGTACATGATTCCTCTACGTCCTGTCAAAATATCAGGGCATGTTTAAAATCTTGCAGTGAAATGCCATGCTACGGAAAGCACCTACTCTAAAAATAGCTCGGTCATCCCCAAGAAATTCAGTATTTATAGGTCATGCATCAAATCCTCCATAGAGGTATTAAAATACAACTAAGTCCATCAAATTTGGGCTCAAAATAATCCCTATATATTTAACTTCAATTATCAATTTTAATTAGTCCATTCCATTCAGTAGTTTTCACAATACTACAAAGTGAAAGGAACTTTTTTCTTGAAAAGGGACTACTTTCGTATATGTTCCAAGCTCTGATTGGTGAATTAGTGGTTTGACACCTATTACTGATGAACATTAGAGTAACTGTTTTATTTTCATAGTGCTCAATAGTCGATACGATAGCCTAAATATCAACATTCGCCATCACTAAGATATCTACTGATGGAAGCTTGGATACATTTCAATGAATCGGGTTCGTAATCCTGTTTGGATTTCGTGCGCGCTGCTTAAAAAAATCTTGCCAGGTGCAAGTACATCTCCTCGACTCCAATATATTCAGGATTACGGTGTTCTCCCACTGTTGATAACCAATCCTTGAATATCCTTATGTTACTCTTAGTTTTACGTTTTGTATTGATATTTTTAATCTCCGTTTTATCGGTTTTTTGTATGATGTTTGTTTACGTGTCACAATGACGTCATCGACGCAGGGCACAATAACCGGTTATTTGTCCCGGGCACTAACATGGATCGGGAACGTCTTCGTTTATCACTTATTCAAAACGGTACGTATAACGTACAAATATGTGATAATGTTTAATATTTTCATGTACCTTGATAACTTGATTGAGGCTGTACTTTATCAATTACTCTACTATATTTATTTAGAACATTTGTTTCTGATCGAATTTTTGAAGCGTGTCGTTTTCCTCCATCCCGGTAAAGAACACTTCCTTATATACGTAATGTGGGTCAAATTGCAATCTCTCTCTTTGCTAGTTTTGTTGTTGTTATAATTAGATTAACCAAGCAAATTCTCCTAGGAATTACCAGGAATGGATTATATCCCCACTTCGAGATATCCAGAAAAAAATGACTTGTTGACGTTCAAGATAACTTGATATGATTTGATTTTGATCTTGTTCAGAATATAATCACTCTTGACTATTACCCAATCTTGACATATGTCCGTACAGTCCAAAATAATCAGAGAACTAGCCAAGTTGTGTTGAGCAAATGAAATACATAACTGTCGCTCAAAACGGGGAGATTGGTTGTCTAGAGTATGTAAAAGAGATGATTGGGTGTGACCACTGACGACACATTACAAGACAAACTTACTTTAAACGTATCTAATATTCAGCATTTTATAATGGTAGCTAACATATATATTTCAAAGACCCCTTCATTTCTATGTGGATGTCAAAAGGATCCAAATATAATACTTCGGGATATCCAAAAAAAAAGCGACCTATCCGTGTGTGAGACAAAACAATTTTACTGTATATGTGTTTATTTATGTGATTGTAAACCTTGTCTTGTCAGGGAAATTTATATAATAGTTACTTATGTATAGGGCATTATCGTGATTTATAGACTGCCCACGGGACAGTAATATTGACTGAAACATTGATAATGTCTGAGCCGCATGGCAGTCTATATATCAGGATAATGCCCTATACATAAGTAACTATTATTTTTATTTCATGGAAGGAAATAAGACTTCCTAAATAGTTTTGCTCATTTCAGTACAATGTTGATTTACATTGACAACTGCGCGATCTTCGTTGCGTTTTATAAAAGGGACGCAGCTCTAAAACCTTGAGCTGTCATTAACATGATAATGCTCGCAGGCATTAGCATGTTAATGAGTGGTGGATTTCTTTAACGCATATTAATTAGGGATGTCAAATCGATTAAAACCTTATAACCGGTTAGTCGGTCAGGTTTCCGAACGAGTACCCGGTTACTCGGTAGATAATTTATTTTTTTCGGTTTAAGAAAGGTACAGTTGGGTTCAATGACACTTCTGTTTTCTTCCTTTCTTTTCATTATTTCAAAGTTTTATATTTCAACTATAATTGTAAAGATTCAGTTTAATGATAACAAATTTAAAAATATAAATTTATTATTTACAACACATTACAAATTATTTACATACCAGGTTATGTCATGTCACATTCATGATTGTTATTCGGTCATTGTGGTACTGAGTTTTTGCTAAGGAAAATAATTTGGTCGATGCAAGACGATGACAGTCTGTCTTTATTATCGGGAGCAACCACAGACATCAATTTTAGAAATCCTTTCACTTCCACTAAACTTAAGGAATAACATATTTACGATGGCGTTTGTAATTTCATCAGTCTGTTTCCCAGATAAATGTCTGGCTCTTGACGAACACAAAAAGCTGATAACCGATGACTGCTTGTTTGTTGTTCCTGGAGCAGATTCATCTTGTACGGAATGTGGTTTAGCATATTTGTAGTCCCTCCGGTATAGGTCAGCTCTACTTCACATAACTGGCATTTGACAGTTTTCGAGTCATTAATTCGTTTGAAAAACTTCCAAATATTAGATGTAGGAGGTAGCATTTTCACAGCCCTATCGCTCGAAATTCAATTCAAACACACTTTAATAGTTCAATACTTTAAATACGAATAGTGTTCATACCAGTTTAATCACTTTATTTTGGTTAACATTGTTACACCTACAATCTAGTGTTTTGCCGGGAAAATAAACAGATCACAGATCAATTACAATTTAATTGACCAATAATTGTTATGTAAACATATCCCAAGCGCTGGTTTAGGTGTACGATTTCTATTATATCTAACATTAATTATTTATTGGCCGGAAAAGTTTATCATTATTTTCATAAAAACTAATTTTCCGAGTAGCTGAACACCGATTTTGCTATTCGATAATCGGACGTTCGAGCGAGTACCCGGTTAACCGGTACGCTTTGCCATCCCTAATATTAATGTATAACACATGCTCATGTCTACACCAATAAAAAAGTCGAGTTTAGAACTGATATGAAACGAAACTGAAATAATGTCACATGTTGCTAGACAATACATGTAACCAGTGCAAATCATGAAACAAACAGTATATCACTGGACAATTAAAGGCACACTGTGAAATATGTACATTAAATATGCACAACTCATGTAATGTAGCATACACATGTAGTCTATATATACATACTTTGACAGATAATAATGTTTAACGTGCAGTGGAACACATTTTAAGCATGTTCTGGACAAGAACATGTTCAACAAAACCATAAAAGAACAACTACATACAGGAATGGGGAGAGAGGAGGAATACCGACACTGCACATTCAAGTTGTTGATGGCTGAGTAGTGAGAAAAAATGTGAAGATTGTAGTAGCGGCAAATATTTTTCAAATATAAGTATTTAGCGTGTGGAACCGACTATGGTCCATGGTCAAAGCTTCTCATATTATAACTTGTCAAGCCATACACCCATCAGCCACGTGGGAAGGCAAACGACAATTATGTTGGTCTAACACTGTATCAGTCACAGCAACCCATGAAATAAATAGCAATAAACAAAAATATATACACTTGTATATACTTGCTTGAGGGATAAATGGTTAGCTAGAAACACAAATATATACATTTATATATACTTGTTTGAATGAATTAGATGTTATTGTTTAACTCTAAATGAGCAATTTGAGCTCTATCATGGCGAGAACGAGTTACATTTTGATGAGATGATGTCTATGCTGTGTACTATACCAACATGCTGATTTGGATGGCTACAATTCTAACTCTCTGCAAAAAAAATAAATAAATAGATAAATAAGAAAAAAAAATTCGTGTGTAGAATGCCGTCCACACTCGAAAATGTTGTTGTTAGACGTCTTGATGTGAGCCCATACATTATTGAATCCATTTGGATGTTTTTAATTTTCTGGTAATTTTCGGGAGCATCATTGCTCCGGACGATCGCGCGGAACATCAGAAACCATCTCCATATTTTATTAAGATGTATACCTGGTTTGAATTAACTCAGTTTACAATAACTTATCCATAGCAAGGTTTATGGTGTTTTATGCAACTTTCAACAATATTTCAGTAATATCGTGGCGGTCAGTTTTAGTTGTAGGGGAACCGGAGGAGTACTCGGAGAAAACCAGCTACCTGCCGGAAGTCACCGACAGACTTTATAGAATATCAACAAACAGACAAAATATGCCTGTATCGAAATCCTGACCTATAAGTATATACTTGTAGAGTTTAAGGTTAGGGTTATGATGTTTTACACCTTCTTTAACCTTTTTCAGGTTTATCGTGGCGGTCACATTTATTGGTAGAGAAAACCGGATAATCCGCAAAACACCACCGACCTGTCGCAAATCATTGACGAACTTTATCACATATGTTCATATTTAATCTATTCTCTATCACATTTACAAATATATATAACTTGATATGTTCTAAATATAGATCTTATACAAAGTCCCGAATTATCACCTGGGAAGGACTTTGATTTGATTGTTTCACTCCCCTTTTTCCTTCAATTCGTCATGTAGACATCAATTGATATATATATTCATCTACAATACAGACTTTCTAGTGTCAATACAGGTAAATTAATATAAGTAATTGCAATAATACATTAAGATAACAAATAAATAAATAGTTTGTGTTGTCTTAATTGAAAGAGTATCCATTATAAAATGTAATGTTTGCCTTTTCGGAACCACTATATTACAATAACATGTGTAACTCTCGTATCAAATTTGAGCCTGCTCATTTTTGTCGACTGGTATCATTACCCAATGGTTAGAGCCAAACAAACCTGGACGACATTAAAATGCATGCATTGATGTTCATGGAAATACTCGTGGAAAATGTACTAAGAAATACAAATAAAAGTCTACATATCTCCTGTCAACTAACCTTTTCTAAAATATTGCATTCATATTTGTAATTATTGAAGACCCTTTACAACAACCACTTTAATTTTTTTTTAATATGTTCCGACATGAAGTAATAACCTGATAGTATGTGTATATGGTGCTTACACTCAATTTTAATGCAAACTGAACGACATTAAAATGCGTGCATTGGTGTTCATTGAAATACCCGAGGAAAATATATTTAAGGAATAAAAATAGGATTCTACGTATCTCCTGTCAACTAACCTTTTTCAAATTATTACATTTAACAGACAACACAATGGTCAAAAGAAAAAGTACAAAAGAACAAACAACGATCTACAAAATAGACATATAAAACGAACGATCGAGTAACACGAAACCCACAAACAACCAGGGATGAACTCAGGTGCGCATGAAGGGTTAGCATAACCTGCTCCAATAACAGCTGAAATAAATATTTACAGCCGGTTTCAACATTATAACGACTTTTGGGCCCGGGTTGCTCAATGAGTTAGGTAGTTGGATTATTTAATAACTCATACAAGCCTATCCCCAATGCGGCATGGGTTTGCACCTGGCTTTGTAAATTAAAAAAAAAACATGGGGCACTCGAATCGTAGCTGCAAATGATAAAGTTTAACAGTTACTTGCCCATGGTCGGTGGTTCTCTGTGGGTACTCCGGCTTCTTCCACCACTAAAACTGGTCGCCATGATATATCTGAAATATTGCTGAAGGTGGCGTTACACACCACAAATCTAATCATTCATCAAAGCACATAACGGCATTTGATTGGTTTCTGTGTGAATATTATATATGGAATAAGGGGCCAATGATGTAGAAGACAGGTCTTGGAAGTGTACGTATTGTATTTTGTCTACACAAATGACCTTCTTAACATAATGGCTGACACATCATACTTTACACAAACTGTCATTCATCAATGTTGTCCATGTAAATTAGTTTGCATTTGTTTTCGCATAGCTTCACCGTAAATGTGTAGGAATTTGGACGTCAATATATAACATGTGGTCATACAAGTGTTTCCTCTAGGTTATGAGGACAATGGAATATATGCGAACAATAAGATGTGTCAAAACAATTGTTACACCGTGCATAAGCAGTATTGTAATGGTTATTCCCAAATAACTACTAGGTCTGTACAGAATATGACTAAAACACAACTATTGTGATGTTAAACAATAATCAATCAATCATGATTAACAATGGAGTGCACTATTGGAATAATTATTGTTATTATTTGCAACACACGAATTCAATAATGTAGTCCATAGAATTATATTTGACCTTTTCCTTAATTCTTTTTTTTTAAATACATTAAGCATCCAGTCTCATGAAGCTTAGCGTGAGAGTTTTCTAGTTTTTATATTGAGATCTTAACAAGTTTGGATTTTCTGTATGTAATATTGCAAATCATATCTAACCTTGGACCTGACAACATGCCCTTACTTGACCCCATGCAATGATAAAAAGTTGAGTACATGTATACATCGAGACATATAGATCTAAGTTCCAAGTAATTAACATTATTATTTCAGAGAACTGTTTAAACCAGCTTTAGATGGCCGAGAAGACATACCACAATTACAAATTAGAGACTTCCAGGAGCCTGTAATTGCTTATATGGTTACCAATAGTAATTCCAGCCAACTTAGATGGAAGCTGGAGAATTGAAGTTTCACACTTAATTTTAAAAATGGACAAACCAAACATTACTTCAGTTCAAATAGGCACAATCGGATTGAATCGGATTGAAATGAAAACTTTACCAAAAAAAAGCCAGAATATATCTCATGTAAGGAAATATAATATATTTTAATTAACGGTGCCATCGTGAGTGGAGCGTGGGACTGTCGCGCACAATTTTGAAAGGAGACAACCGTAACCAACTTTGCGCTATGTTCGTTAAGCGGTTTCAGAAGGTAAGATATGTGATAATTTCTAAAAAATAAATGCCTAATTAGCAAATTCAGTACAAATCGACTGAAAGAAAACCTTCATATAAATACCCTAAATTGTGTATTAGCAATTGCAATGTAGCTGTAGTTAAAATTTGAATTGATTTTGTCTTACAACAAAGCGGCAGTACACAATAACAGATGAAGCTCTCCATTGATTGTTGTTAATGGTCACCATATTAAAATGAGGGCGAGGCTGTAAGACATAACTTTGAAAATAGACCACGCATAGACCATCTCGACCAAAATTGTTTAAATTCGTTCAGTGGGTTCAGAGTATAATATTTGAATTTTCTTCTTTTTTATCGTTTTTTTTTTGTTTGTTTCGTTTTGTTTTGTTTTGTTTTTGTTTTTGTTTTTGTTTTTGCTATTTTTGTTTTTGTTTTTGTTTTTTTTTTTTGTTTGGAAATAATGAGAGTAATTTGCATTTTCGGTGTAGCTCTGCTAAAATGAAACCTTCACAGAAAAAAATGGAATACATGTTAAACAACTGTGCGACATGTAGTTGCTACTACAACTTGGGCTAAATTTGACTTACAATAAAGAAGAAATAGGTTGACGGACACAATTGTGAAAGGGCTTTCTTTGTTTTGGAAGTTTCAGAAGACAATATTTACATGTGAAAGCTTACGATGGATGTCGGACGGACCATGGACAATTGATGGACGCAAAGTGATGGCGTAAGCCAAGTGGCATAAAGAATAAAGAATAGAATTATTAACGATATTCATTGACAAACGCAACATTAAGGGAAAAATTCGTTTGTCAGTGACTTGCGACAGATCGGTGGTTTTGTTCCAAATACTTGTGTTACCTCCACCAATAAAAGGGCCGCCATGATATAACTGACTGTTGAAAGTGGCGTTAAGCACCATTGCTATACACAGGAGCAAATTAGAAATAATAAAATTTAATAAGGTATTATTATTCTATACATTATTTATGCAAAGACATAAATAATATCAACAATTAAGGGTGTAGGCCTAGGGTAAGGGGGATAACTCTATTTTCAGTGTCTTCTGAAATATATGGTCATCTGTGCGTTTGAAAATCCACCCTTAATTCCAAACTTCTTGGCAGCACAGATTGTTTACATTGGATATGGACAGTTTTAATTAAAAAATGGACCCCTTACCCTTTTAACTTTCCATAGTTGTGCTCCTTGTCTTTTTATATCCTATTGCTGCCAATAAGAGAGTAGTATTATCATATTCTTGTATCCACAAAATATCGTTGAAATATCTCTTTCAAGAAAAAATTCCCGGCGAAATATGTTGTTAAACATGACAGGAGTGTAACACATTTTGTGTGACAAACTTTTTTCCATTTAATTTCAAGTGTTTGTCAAATAAAAAATATTAAATATATAAACCAGAATCTTACATATTATGCAACTATTGTACCATTGCTTTACTTGTAGTGAATTAATCAAGTAAAGTACACAAGACGTCCCCCTACTACCCACCAGGCCTGAAAATGAAAAAAAGACAAATGCAGTAATTTGTTAATTTGGACATCCACTATGTCAAATATAATAATTTAAACGCTTTTTGCTATAGGTAACTAGTTTTTTCTTATCTCATAAATAAAGAAACAGCAAAGGATGAGTGTGTAATATCTTTCCTTGACAATTTCATTTTTTTCTGGGTGCCATCAATGAAAAACATAATTTTAAACATTTTAAAAATGCGACGGTAAAAGTTTGTAAAATTTGGTGCAATTGTGTCTATATGTATATTCTTTACTGTAGCATTTTTTGGTGGAAGTTAATCGACAGGGATTTTTTTAATCAGATTGTTAATACCAGGGTGGTACCTCAGGGCATCCCCCTTTTTCCAATTTCCACTGTTTGCGCGTTATGAACTCCAAACAGGATATTCATATATGTTGGATATTTTATGTTCATTGAACAATACCACTGTCAAGTGTATTAAAGCCAAAATAATCCCTTTCAACCAGAAATAAATGTGTATATCTATTTGAAGCTTCCGAAACTAATTACTATCTGGAATACCTCCTAAATTGCTATATTTAGGAAGTGCTGTGGAGAAGACGACACGGTGAAAGTTTTTGAAACTTTGCCAGAAAATGTATTTAGACATAGCTAGTCCATGGTACAAGTTAAAAACACATTAATCGATGGGAACATTTCGGGGTTACCCAGGCCTACACCTTTAAACGGTTTGATTAACAGAATAAAATAATATTATCAATTAAAAACAGTAAAAATATAACATAAGGCTATGTGAATCGTAGTCTTTGATTTAAAGAGACAATTGTACAAATGGTTCGTCATATATCACGAACTTCAATCAATAGAAACGTGTTCTATAGAATAATCAAAAATACATGGCATGAATCCAGGTCTTTGTTCGTGATTGAAATTAAAATTATTTTATTGTAATATGATCTATACGCTAACCTGTCCCAAACCTATCTGCTTCTATCGTTTTGTGCTACAAGAGCAATTAACTTTGCAAACAATAGATTTAATTCAATGTAGATTATGATTGTTTTGCGGGCCTTTCACCCGTATAAAAAAAATGAACAGTGTCTTATTGTGTGGCTTTAGAGCGGGAACCCTTCACTTACTGATCCGTTTACACTGAAGTGAGTCGGAATTCAGATAAACTTAAAAATTAAACTCTACGACAAACGTTATGATTTCACTTTTCCAATTGTAATTAGAAGCAATACTCCCGTAGAACCAGCGTATTGAGTTTAAATTCCGCAGCTCATACGTTATTCTAGAGCGTGTGTCCAATGCAGTGATCTTCAGGACAGAGTACTGCTACGAAATATCCATTCCTCAAATGGAAACGGATAATTCCCCATTAACGTACATTTGTTTTTCCCTTATCAACTATAATACGTTCATTTAGACTGACTTATAAGAACCATGAAATGCTCACCTTTCACGGGCAGATGGGCACACCCTCTGTTTGTGCGGGATCCGTGATCCTCATTATTTTGATCTTCTGCATTGTGATTTTTTCCCGTGTGTCCTCGCTCTATGCTTTGTGTCCAGTGTTGCATGTGTTTCATTAGTGTCCTTTTTTCCCCTTCATGTTTTCTCTAACATTAATTAACCAACCTTATTTTCTCTATGTGAATATACTATGGAATACACATGTAGAAGACACTACTGACCTTTTTAATATAACGGCTGATTTATTTGTGCACAAACTGGCATTCATCAATGTTGTGTATGTTTTTTCGTAAACAGGGGCGGTTCCTGACCTAAAACTACATATTCTTTACACATATCGTATTACCATCAATATACCTTACCAAGTTTTACATATATATCTCACACAAAGTCCCAGATTATTACCTGTGATAGACGTTGACCTTGGTGCTTCAATTGTCGTCCAGCCCCCATATAAATCAATAGATACATATTGACATACAATACTAGTAAAAGATCATAACTAAATCAAACAAGGATTTCAATAATAAATAGTTCAATGACATATTTTAATTAAAAAATATCGAATATAACATTTTTCCTTTGACCTATAATGTATCACCACCCTCAAAACTCTATGATCGGGTGTCCATCACTTAACTCGTGGTTTCCAAATTAAGAGCCATCGTGGTCGTGATCTTATGGTAGTTGATTTTATATTAACTACATATACAGTCAGTGCCTATCACCACAATTAATTAATTCGAACCCCTCTCATGACGAGGTGAACTCGATACAACATTAAGTGATAATGCTTGTCAGTGACTTCCAGCAGGTGAATGGTTTTCTCTGGGTACTACTCCACTGTCAATTTGTCCAGCGATTATATCCGTAAAGATAAGAAGTAAAAATGAGAGCTGACACCATTTTTGTGACGAGCACACAACAAAATATAAAGGCGAATAGTAAGTATATCAACAGAACATCAAATATTATTAATGTAAACTTTTAATTTCGTAAAAACACAAAATATATTTTCTTACATATTAATGCGTTGTCCTACATTGTATACGGTAGTATATTTAACAAATAGTTCACGGCACTGAAGGTCATATGGCAGTTTATGGACGGGGTGTCACCCACAAAATATTATATGGATCGAAGCGAAGCTGAGGTCCATATAGTATTTTGTGGGTGACAGACCGGTCCATAAACTGCCATATGGCCCGAAGTGCCGTGAACTATTTGTTATATTATACATCGCGTCCAAAAACAAGCTCAATTATCTCCCAAAATAAAGACTCGAAAACGAGTCCACTGCCGGTCCATATAACGTTATATGGACCGGCTGCGCTAACAAAGACAAATAGGGAAAATAAAAACGTAAAGTATAATATAATGTAATATTTATATTATATTAATATAATCAGCGTATAATAACTTATCAAGAACAACAAATCACAAACAAATATTTATATATTGACCTATAAGTATATATTGTTTAAATCAAACCAATGAGTTTTATAAATTTATTCTGGAAACATCATATTACCATAGATATACACAGTGACAAGTTCTAAATATAGATATTACACACAATCCCGGATTACTACCTGTGATGAACTTTGACCTTTTTACTTCATTTTCCCTTCAACGTGTCACGAAGACACCATTGGACACATATTGAACTACGATAATAACTTTCTAGTTTCAATAAGGTAAATTATTACAGTAATTACAAAAATGTTTTTAGATAACACATAGAGATATAACGAGTGTTGTTTTTATTGACCAAATATCCATTATACAATGGCAAGTGATAAAGTTGACCAGTTGCTTGCGCATGGTCGGTGGTTCTCTCCGGGTACTCCGGCTTCCTCCACCACTAAAACTGGTCGCCATGATATAGCTGAAATATTGTTGAAAGTGGCGTTTAAACACCAAAACTCAAATCAAAATCAAAATCGATTATACAATGTATTATTTCACTTATTGGTAGCGTTCGATTAGAATCCCAATTGTAACTCTTGATTACAATTTGAGTATGAACTATTTTTCGATACTGGTATCCCTACCGACCGGCTATAACCAATCAAATATTAACAACACACAAATACTCTAACAATTGCATTAAGAACAAAATATCAACTAATCTATTTTGCTTAATTATTGCAATCAAAATAATTAACTATATTGTAGACCCTTTAAAACTGCTGCTTTAACTGTTGTTTTATTATGTTGATGCCTAACGTCACACACTGATCGTAACAGCCGTAACACAAACTAATGTGACATCTTTTTTAGCATGACAAATATGGATAATATTGCAAGCTGTGTAGCATGTGTAGCTCTTTTATCTATTATAATCATGCGTCTTTTTAACGACACCGGTATCCTTGCCGAAGCGGCAGAATAAAAAAAAATGGCATTACAATACATTCATTGATGTTCATTAAATTACTTGAGGAAGGGAATATATTAATAAATGAAAATGAAATTCTACATATCTCAAGTAACTACATTTGTAATTAATGTAAACCTTTTAAAACTGTTTGTTTTTAATTGTGTTCCAACCGAACGTCAATAACGGATCGTATGCATGTATGGTGTGCACACTCGGTCGTAATGTGGTATCTATTTTAGCAATAGCTGATTAAATAGGACTGCCCTTAGTTAGTGTCAATTTAAAGCAAAAAAACATATAAAGGGTACACCACAACTTATTTTATTAATACCGCTTTGTACGTGGTTAGAATCTTTAGAAATAAAATAATATAATGATGTCGGCTCAATAGCTAATAACGCACCTTGACAATATCGTATGCGAATGGTTTTAACATCAATTATATCACTTTTGTGTATTATATCAAATTTACAAGTTTTTATAGTTTTTTATGTACTATGTCAGAGAATTCAAAATAAAGTCATAGGTTAAAACGAACTGAACGAATACGTATGATTATGTTCTACCGCTTACTATATTTACTGGTGTCGACCTCTGTTTATTTTCATTGAAAATATTGAGACTCGTGTCACTTGGGCCGCCTAATCGATCACTGTCAAAATGTATCAATATATACTGTGTTATGGTATTTACTAATAAAACCAAGAACAAATAACAAACCTGATTCCATCGAGTAAACACAACAATTCTGATTGCAATCTAACCGAGATCACTTCTTAGGATAAGTACATCATTTTACTGACATTGCTTTTAAAACAAACCTAATTCACCTGATATAAAATAACATAATTTACAAAGATATACAATAAAAATAACTACATGTTAATATATTAATATATTATATTTTAAATCACTGCTTCGAAATTAAACTCATTAAAACCTATAAGAAATATCGCTCTTAACTTTTTTATAGGTAGAGATGGAAGCATCACGTAATATACTATGTGGAATATGTGAGGCTCAACATATCACACAATATGCAGATCAATGGTGTCCTGAATGTGACGAGGGTCTGTGCTCCGACTGTGAGAACCATCACAAAATTTCAAAGTCTTCTAGAAATCATGGAGTTATTTCTATAGAAAATTATCATAAATTGCCGTCATCTATTTCAGAAATCGGTAATCATTGTGAATATCATGATATGAAATATACACATTTTTGTCAATACCATGACAAACCTTGCTGTCCAGATTGTATTTCTACAAATCACAAAGATTGTGTTGGGCTTTTGTCTATACGTGAGATTATTAAAACATCCAAAACATCGACATTGATTGACAACATTGAACAGAATTTAACAGATATCAAAAACAATATAGACAAAATTATGAAAAATCGACAACAAAATCTGTCGGAAATTCGACAACAACGACAGATGTTTCAAGACCAAATTAAACAGATGCGTGTTAAAATAAACTCACACTTAGATACACTAGAACAGAATATTCTACAAGATCTAGATGATACAGAAGACAAGATTAAGTCAAAAATAGATAATCTGTTAAAACAACTTTCACAGAATTCAAAGACCGTAGAAGGATTGCAAAGAGACATTATAGCTGTCAAAGAGTACGCATCAGACCTACAAACCTTCCTAGGCAGTAAGGCCATTGAGGAAGAGGTAAAGAAGGAGGAGGAGTACCTAATGGTTTTATCTGAAGATGGATGTCTACAACAAGTTAACTTAAGATACAACATTAATACAAAGATAAAGGATATATTGTCTACTATAACAACGTTTGGATCCGTATCTATAGAAACAAGTCCTCCATCAGTTGTTATCAAGAAAATGAAGGATAAACAGGCACAGATTATGTCTGTTATACAACATCCATCTGTAAAGTCAATCAATGATATTAAGCTTACTTTACATACTACATTTAATATCCCAAAAGGAAACGGTAGAATTGGTATTACAGGATGCACCGCTTGTCCCAATGGTAGAATGATATTTGTGGAAATGGTCAACAGTAGACTCGTTATCCTAAATGATGACGGTACATTGGATGAAGATATACCGTGTTCACTGGGTTGCCCGTTTGACGTTACATGTCTAGATGATACAACTGTAGCTGTGTCAACAGAAAATGGTATAGAGATAATGAGCATCAACTCTACAAAAACAGGAAGACGTATTAAGACTAGTAAACCATGTTGTGGAATAACACATCACAATGGAGTATTATTATGGTGTGAACCAGGGAGAGGTATACAAATGATGAAGTTATCTGATGGTAGAGTCACCACTTTAGTTAGACAAAGATACTTGGTATACGGTTCCTATATAACAACATGTGGAGACAAAATATATCAAACAGACGTTTACACTAGTACCGTCACATGCTACACGACAAAAGGAGAAAAGTTGTGGGTATTTAAAGACGCATCAATACTGAATGAACCACAGGGTATAGCAGTGGATAATAATTATAACGTGTACGTAACATCATGCATCTCTAACAGTGTCGTAGTTATAGAACCAAATGGTAGAGAAGGACGACAACTTATCAGTAGTGACGGTGAATTGAATGATCCGAATAGAATATATGTTAACAAATCTAAAAACAGTTTGTTGGTTACTAACTACCGTGGACCGGCTTTGCTGTATCAGATGTGTTAAATATTGTTTTTGTGCTAGAGATAGAGTGCTATTTTATATACTACATGTAGTTGCCAAAGAAAATTTCAGTTTCATTTTAGCCAAAACCATTGTTTTTATAATAATTGAAAGAAAGGGATATAATTAGACAAAAATAGTTGATATATTTCTATTTAAACCCGTCAAACATAGTGGATAAACCAGCAATAAAATTAGATTAGAAACGAGAATGACAACTTTACTTACCGAACACAATATAAACAACTAATGATAACGATATTATTGTATATACAAGATGCCAGAAAAATCAATATCTTGGCAAACAAATTCATTTTTGCCAAAACGCTTGTTTCTATGACACTTGAAGGAAGTGATAGTATTGACATATTACAGATGCTGAATTGAAATGGAAACATGTAAAAGACAATAATGGAAGACATTATCAATAATATAAATTAAACAAATGATTGACAACTTTACTTACTTAACAAAATATAAACAACTTATGATATAGAATCAAATAATCTTAAAAACAAATAGTAGAAGTATTGTAATGGTACATTTGAGTAAATTGTGTTATTGTTACCTGTAGATAAACGTATAAACATATATTTACACTGACTTGACCAAAACTGTACATATTATAAGAAACATAATAACATAAACATACCTTTAATATAAGACAACCTGTGCTAAAATGAAAAAAATCAGAACGTCCGACTACATCCTTATGATGACAGATATCCACAGCATTAATATTATACAAGTGAAAAATGAAGCAATGGGTGGGATTGGGCTATGGTGTTGAGCATCACTTTGAACAATATTTTATTTATATAGTGGCGATCACCGGAGTACAATGAGAAAACTACTGACCTACAGCAAATAAATGACATGCGTTAAAACTTGTCACTTAATGTTGCATCGAGTACACCTCGCCCGAACGGGATTCGAATATACGACGTTATTGGTGATTGGTACTGATTACATAGGTAGGTCTAAATCAAACTACCATACGATCATGACAACGGCGGCCTTAAGAAATAATATATATATTAGACAACCATAAAAGCTATGATGAATTTATGACACTAGGAGTAAGAATATATAATAAATTTATGGCACAATGAGTGAAACCAGATGATCGATTTATAACTCCATCAGTGAGACTAGTTGAACAATTTATGATACGATGAGTGAGACCAGGTGATCAAGTCATGATGCCATGAGTGAGACAATGTGATTAACTTACGATGCCATGAGTGAGACCAGGTGATCAGTTTTTGACATTAGTGAGACCAGATGATCAAAGTATGAAATCAGTAGTGAGTCTGCATTATCACTTTGAGATTAGATGCTGCTGTTATGTCTGAAACCATGTGATCATTTTTGACACAATGAGTGAAAACCGGTATCTGCATCTATGACACCATGAGTGAGAACAGGTGATCCATATATAACACAATAATTGAGACCAGATGCTACATTTCTTACACCGAGTGTGATTAAATGGTCAAAACACATTGATGGTGGAATGGTTAATGTTCTTGCCTCGAGTGCGTTATATCTTGTGTTCGAGCCCAAAGACTTCCAAAGCCGTATTTATTGCTTCTCCGCTAAACATGCAGCATTAAGGAAAAGGAGCAAAGAATAATTAGAATAATATGTCCGAGTGAAGCGACATGTCTACCCGCGTACTGTTTTTTGAGTGAGCTGAGCTAGCACTATACAAATCTAACTCATCGTGTTGGTCTAGTACCTCGTCATCATTTCATTGATAATTAACTTGTCCTGGCCATGATGGAGCTGAAAAATTGAAAAACACCAATCACTCACTCACTCAAATGGTCAATCTATGACACAATGGCTACCTATATCAAATGTTCAATTCATGATACAAAGGGGAATATCATGTGATCAATTTTTAACCCAATAAGTGAGACCAGATGCTGTATGTATGATACTATGAGTGAAATCAGATGAGCAATTCATGATGTTATGAGTTAGACTATATCATCCATTAATGACAATATGAATTAGACCAGGTGATCAATTTATGATACTATCAATTAAAACAGGTAATTACAGTACAGTCAGAAACATACCATGATAAATCACTGTGATAGACGTATCACTCCTCTTAGTGATACTGATATATCTTTTCTTCTGTTTAATATATCTTCAAAATTTCTTTTGTATTTGGAGTGTTACTTTGCTATCACCCAAAATGCACAAGAAAGTAAGTAAATATATTAAACAGACAACAAGTTATATCAGTATCACTAAGAAGAGTGACATGTCTATCACAGTGATTTATCACACTGTCTCTGACTGTACTGTAATTTATAACACAATAAGATATACAACATGTTGCATTTATGACACTATGAGTGAGACAGAATAGTGACTTTATGAGACCATGTGTGAGGCCAGAGGGTCATTTTATGAAATCTTGAGTGAGACAGGATTACCACTTTGACATCATTATTTATACAAGACGCTGCGATTGAGGCACCATGAGTGAGACCAGTTGAACAGTTATGAGACAATACGTGAGACTATGTGATCAGTTTATCGCACCATGATTGTGACTAGATGCTCCATTTATGACACTATGAGTGAGACGAGGAGATCAAACTGACATAATGTGTGAGAGCGGATTATCCCATTATAACACTAAGAGTGAGACAAGGCGATCAATTTATGACAGCATGAGTTAAACGAAACATCCTTTTATTGCTCCATCAATCTCCATTTACTGGAAACAGTATTGAGATCAAGTGCATTATTTGAGACAGCATGAATGAGACCAGCTGCTCCATTTATAACACCATGAGTGAGACAAAGTGATGAAGGTATGACGAAATGAGTGATACATGCAGATGTTACATATATTTACACCATATCAGGCAATGACAAGAACTATTACCAAAATTATGAGGATGACTAGATAATGTGAACACTGTCATTGATATCGGACGATGAATTACTGGCACTATGAATAAGACCATGTGCTCAATTTATGACACAATAGATGAAGCCAGTTGGTCCGCTAATGAGACCATGAGTTAAATTATACATTTCTTTTATTACAACTTGAGTGAAACAATATTTTTGCTTTATTGAAACCATGAGTGGGACCAAGTGCATTATTTGAGACACCATGAGTGAAACAAAATGTTTTATTCAGATACCATGTGTGAGACCAAATGATTAAACTATAACAACATGAGTGACATCAACTGTTCAATATGTTGACACTATTTGTGAACCCAAAGGTTGAAGGAGAAGATTATGTCGGAGGGGGTTCTCATTCTCATTCATGACTTATCAACCTGTTTCTAACTAGAGTAGCACGACGCCTTCCACTAGTGGAACTGCTTCCGTTGAAAATAGCACCTCCGTTCACACCGAATTTTAGTGGGGTCCTTGCTGCTCGATATTTAGTTGTCGGTGTAGTGTTTTATAGATCATTGTTTATTGTTTTGTCCTTTTTCTATTGGGCATTGCTTTGTCTGTCAATTACCTCATTGATATCTTAAGCTCTTCTTATAAGATGTGTATAGCATTTTATACCTGTTTCAGTAATACATGAAAAATTTAGAGCACACAAATGATTACAAGAATACATTTTATTGCAATAAAAGCCTAAGGATACCACAGGCAGGGGTAAATCAGACAAGACAATACAATGGAAAAAGAAATGAATCAACGCTCTAAACAAAACCCTCAGCAAACACGAAACCCACAAAAACGGATGTGAACCAATGTGTTCCTGAAGGGTGAGCAGTTCCAGGAAATAGACTTTTCAGATTGATGTAAACATACATGTATCATTTTAAAGATCTACAGCAAATTTCACAGAAAATACGACTGCCTCACTTAGACATTCTCTTATTGTCAGACAAGCAATTCAGCAAAACTGAACAACGATAGAAACAAAGTAGCTTGAGCTAAGGGATCGATAATTTTACTTTTATATATTGTTTCTAATATAATAAATATGCTTAAGAAATAATTCATGGTAGGCATAGAGTTGTTGAAATTTACACATGGGCTGGGCCTTTATATTCTAATATTCATGACAGGCATAGAATTGTGCAAATTTGCACATGGGCTGGGGCTTTATATTCTAATTTTACCCCGAGCGAAAGCGAGGGGTAAAATCTAAAAATATAAAGGCCCAGCCCATGTGTAAATTTGCACAACTCTATGCCTGCCATGAATTATTTCGATTATAATATGACAAATACGGTAAATTGTATGACCCTAGGACACCTTAGAATCCGCCATGCAACGGCTGTTCCGCTTAGCCCCCTTCACATATCATGACGGAATCGGTGCAATTTGAGCACATATATTAAATCAAACTCCTATTGTGTGAGTAATAATATTATAGATTTTTTTCATTTGTTTTTTAAATTTACCTTTGGGGATTCCCAGTACGCACACATACATCAAAGATCATACAGTCTGCTCCATCAAAACACTGTGAACTAGACCCAATACCTACACATCTATTGAAATCGTGTTTAAATGAACTTCTACCCGCAATGACGAACATTGTCAACCGTTCGCTATCGGAATCTCATGTGCCATCCACATTTAAGGAAGCTATTGTGCGGCCACTGTTAAAGAAGCCAAGTCTAGATCGAGAAGTATTGAAAAATTACCGCCCAGTATCAAACCTTCCATTTTTATCAAAGATTTTGGAGAAAGTTGTTGCTACTCGGCTTGAACAGCACATAGACTCCAACAGTCTGCACGACAATCTGCAGTCTGCATATCGAGCCCGACATTCCACAGAAACCGCTCTTCTGCGTGTACATCACGATATTGTTTCTGCATTGGACAAAAACTGCTGTGTTGTTCTTCTGATGCTCGATCTTTCGGCTGCATTCGACGTTATCGACCACACCATATTGTTAGAACGTCACAACTACTCATTCGGTATCTCAGATAGTGCGTTATCGTGGATTGAGTCATACTTGAAAGATAGAACTCAGCGAGTCGCCATCGGCACCGTTCAATCAGACGATCTAAAGCTTCAATACGGTGTACCTCAAGGCTCTGTTTTAGGACCTAAATTATACTGCATGTATTCTAAACCAGTAGGGGAAATATGCAAGCGACATAACATGCTTTATCACTCTTATGCCGACGACACACAGGCATATCAAGTTATTAAACCAGAAGGTGATTGGGATGATCTATCTGAACGTCTGAAAGCCTGCTTATCGGATATTAGTGCTTGGATGTCTTCCAACCTCCTTAAACTCAATCAAGACAAAACAGAACTCATCGTCTTTGCTCCTAAAAATCGAGTTAAACAAATGTCGGATTTCAAGCTCCCATTCGATGGCACTATTTTAAGTGATGCTAACTGTGTTAAAAATCTGGGAGTTTTCTTTGATAAGACACTAAGTATGGAACAACAAGTCAGCGCCGTTGCAAAATCGTGTTACCATCAAATACGAAATATAGGACACATTAGATCGTACATCACAGAGAACGCTTGCAAGACACTAGTTTGCTCTCTCGTCACCTCCAGGTTAGACTATGGGAACGCCTTGCTATACAACGTGAATTTTTCAGTCATAGCAAGACTTCAACGCGTTCAAAACATGGCAGCTAGAATGATCACCCGTAAAAAGAAGTTTGACTCGATCACACCATCTCTTATGCAGCTGCATTAGCTTCCCGTTAAATACAGATCACATTTTAAACTTTTACTCTACGTTTTTAAGTCATTACACGGCAAAGCACCCACGTACTTGGAAGAACTTATCGTACCATACACACCAGGTAGATCACTAAGGTCAGAAAATGAAGGTCTCGTACAACAACCGAGAGATGTTCGCACTAAAACCTACGGCGAAAGGCGATTTGACCGAGCTGGGTCTACATTGTGGAATGATCTTCCAATTCATCTACGGAAAGAACAGTCTCTTCCTCTTTTTAAAAAAGGTTTAAAAACTCATATTTTTAGACAAGCGTACTGTGATGTTTAATGGTTCTGTGATGACATTGGTATTTCTTACTAATTTGTGATGTGATTGTCATATTTCAGTTTTATGTATGTTGTATTTGTGTACTATTTTTGTGATTTACTATTTTTATTTTTCATGTAGATGCTTTTTACTTAGTAAATTATTTCCTTTTAGCACCTTTTACCATATATTTGCAAAATCTCTGTCATTTTTATTGATTTTATCACAGTCCAGTTTTATTTCATCTTTTAGTTAATGTTGCTTTTTGTTTCTGACCTATTTTTAGCTCGTTAATATAAATACTTTTTGCTTTTCTTATTACTTAATAGTTAAGTTCATATATAATTTTATTGTATGTACTCTTTATATAATTTGTCAGTTTTACATGTTAAGTGCTTAGGGTAATTTTGTAATTAGATAAGCGCTATATAAATGCATTGTAATAATAATAATAATACATTCCATTGATGTGTTTCACGCACGAATAACGAAATGCACTAACCTTCATGTATTGTTTACAGTACTTTTTCCTTGTTTGATAACTAGACGGTGATGTAATTAAGTTACTGATATTTTCCATTTTGATGGCATTTTGCATTTAGCTACTTAAACAAGTAAAATACTAAAAAAAATCGTAAAATAAATCAGTAACCAACTTGTGTCAATATCACCAACGTCCCTTGTAAACTACGTCACAGGATGACGATAAATTGCAAAAGTCAAAGTCGATAGATGGAAGTATTTTTCAGGAATTTTTTTTTATGTGTAGTTGTTGTGTATGATCTCACGGAAACGACCTTGTAGGCTTTTATTCATTATAGAAACTTTTTAAATTATTTTTTTTATTCTAAGGACTTTAAAAATACGCTATATGCGGTGTTTTGTTTGCTTACACTCGGTCGTCACTGTAATTTCACAGCGGGAGTCACATGGAACAGCCTGATTTGTTTTGTACTGCACTTGCGCTAAATATAGAGATATTGAGCAATATCGTGTGTGCCGTTTTATAAACGTGATATTAGAATATCTGATTAAATTATCAATATTAGGTGGGATAAAAACATAGATATCGAATTTAGTGCGCACGTCGCGTTTCAGGAATAAACTTCATCAGGTACGCTCATAATCTAAAGATTGGAAAGCCTAATAATATAAAGTTTTTGGAGCAATATTACCACAGGCCTAAAAAGAATAGCACAAATCTACTAAGGTAAAATATGCCTGAAGGAGGAGAACCTTAGTTTATTAATGAAGCATTTGTCTGAGAATGACATTGTCTTTCATTTCAGTTTTAAACATTTTAATTAACCTCGCTGCTTGACATACTATATTATATTATTTTATCTTATTTCGTTGTTTTCAAATTGTCCATTTGGTGACATATATAAGAATATTTCACCAAATTCCCCCATTTTATGTACCTTTATCGTGACAAAAATGCATATTGTCAACTGCCATACTGATATGGCATAAAGGTTAACCACGTTATGATGGTGACCGCAACATGAAAGTGATGACTTTAAGCAAACCAACTAAATCGAAAAAATTATGATACAAACCACAAACTAATATCATATAAATTGTGAAATATTTACTCCATATGGAGTTGCTGCTGGAATGTTGCTATTTATTATATGAAAAATTGAAATAATCTTTAAAGTTTCCTTCTTAAGCGGTCCTTGCCATCTATATCTAGGTGTATATCTAAATATAAAGCAGACCTAGCTGTATCTGTACTGTCATTAATTTCAAGTTCTATGTGGAAGGTGAAGTCAGGATAACCACCAAGCTTGCAATAATTTATATATATATAGGAATTTGAAATGAAAGAATTGGGCTACGTTTTTCTTCAAAGCCCCTGCACGAAGTCGGCCTCATACGAATAATGTACAAGTTGTCGAGAGGAGGGACACAGTAGGAATGCCGACACGTCCAGCAATAATATATTGTCAATAAAAACAAAACAACTCGAGGTGTATGATGATGTCAGTTTCAATATTGTTAGAATCGAGGATGGGGTTGCCAAGTGAACTGTCAATGCTTAGTTTCTTTCTCAAGCAGTGTGAAAGGTGATGTACATACTAACATTTGAAAGCAAGAAATCAAATCTGTCTACATCGATAGTCAAACTTGGCGAAGGCCACATATGCCTGGGGGATTGGTAGGGACGGTAAATAAAAAAACATATCCTACTGGGACGCTGGTACACAAAGGGACTGAAGTACCGAAGCACCGAGTACTGGGAGGATGATACCCCGAGGAACTAAAGTGCTGAAGCACTGAATACTGAAACTATGATACCCTCAGTGACTATGGGGTCATATCACTGACTACTGGGACTTATATATCCTCAGGGACTAAAGTGCCTAATCACCGACTAATGGAACGCTGATCCCCTCAGGGACTAAAGTGGTGAAACACTGACGACTGGGACGAAAATACCACATCGGATAAGACGCCGTAAGACTGATTACTAGGACGATGATACCATCGTAGACTTCAGTACCGAAGCACTGACTACTGGGACTATGATGCCCCCAGGAACAAAAGTACTGAAGCACTACCACTAGGAAGATGATTCCATCAGGGGCTAATAGTCATTTATTCTAACACTTTTGTTTTGGTAATTATATCTTTTGATATAATTATTGAAATAAAAATAATAATCATGAATGAACAACGTATACTTTCTTTTGAAAGCATATTCCCATTTCTTTTTAATATTTCAAGATGCACTTTATTAGGAGCTAATCTAGTACAATCAATTTCCGTTGTAAGCTGTCTGACAAAGACTGGGTGAATATAATCTGATGATGAAGAATAATTCATGGTTGTCTCAGCTGGTCTCAAATTTTGCTGATATATGTGACATTTTGACGATACTTGATCATTAAAATCATAAATTCAATTTTAGCCATTGATTCATGGAAAATGTAATGATATACATTTTCTTTGATTTATTCTTATTTGAGCAATAACATATCCTATTGCAAAGACTGATATCAATGCTTTTCCAGAACAATTATTATTTTGTATTAGCATTATGAATATTATCGGCATGCGCACTAGGTTTAATTATGCACGGATTTACTACAGAATGAGTACATATTTGCAAGCATTGACGCGTATTGTATCAAAAGTCCTCGCCATAGGTTGTTTAGTTGACGTTCGAGATGTGTGTAATGCAGAAAAGCAACACAAACGTTGTAGCGTTATACGAAATATTTTAAACATTAACTAAGATAATATATTATCCTGGATTGCACATTCTTATCCAGTTTACAAATATGGAAGCTGCATGTACTTTTCGTTTGTTGCCGTTTGTTCTATCAATGTTCAACCTCTGCATTACTGGTAAGTTAAGAATAATATGTTTTGTGTAATTGTTCATTAATATGTCATATTGGAATCTAGGGACACCTCTGAGCAAATATTTATTGATTTATTGATTGATTGGTTGATTGAATGATTGATTGATTGATTAATTGATTGTCAATAGACAATGTTTCAGCAATATGTATGACAAATTTTAAAAATACTATTTTTCACATTATTGACGTCCTTATACGTGCTACAGAAGCACACGACATTTTAATCAAATGCGTTGTTGTCAGGTTGATATATTGCGGTAAATTACAAAAACTATGACACCATACAAAATGCAAAAGTGAAACATCAATATAATTTAAAAGATACTAGCATTCATTACTTTTCAAAATGTTTAAAGAGTTTTCCTATGCCTACACTAATCATGTTTTTCCTGGCCATATTCAAGATGCATATCAAATAACTTATCATAATTCAATTTGAATTTACAATTTGTTGTTTCTTTGCATTTTATTGGACTATAAAACATATTTTTATCAGTTTACACATCGATAATTCATTTCTGTTAAGGTGTATTGAAAAGCCCTTGTATCACATGCATAGCTACTTAAAGAACAGTGCAGAGATATATGTGTTTTGGAAGTACAAAGCAAGTTGAAGATACCCAAGGGATAATCAGAAGCGTAAACGTATGGTTGGATTGTTGATGTTCGAGAACTTGGGAGGTAAAATGCATATTTAAGTATTGATCGCAATTTTTGTTCGGTTCATTAAGAAATAACCTCAATCAGAGTGTCAACACCGTGTTGCGCAAGGGTGTGTACAACCTGTTTGAGGTTATTTCGAATGAACCGAACAAATAATGTCTATCAATCCTTATAAATGAATTCAAACTTTTTTGTCATGATATTGAAAAAATATATTTATTTTTTCAAAAAAAGACTAATACTCGGAGATAAATTTAAATAACCCCAAATGTGCCTCATTTAAAGAAAATCATCTGATGACAAAGGAATGAGACGCATTTAGAACGACGTTTATTTTCAGATTCTGTACATTGGAAAATAACCTCAACTTTTTAAATCAATCAAAACACGCATAAAATGACATTCGACTCTAAAATTAATTTATTATATGTTGTTACTGCACCTTGATTCCGGACTTTGTGCAAAATTGCTATGTTATTTTAGGTAAGAAAGAAAAACTCTGAATCCAGCAAAAAGTTGTGAGAAACTGATTACTTGACAATTTTACACGTACAGACACGTGCAGCCAACATCGATGTTTCCTGCTTGATTGTCGTTGTTTCCGGTTCTGACATACCAATTAAATGTAAGCCACGAACATTGACGAATCGTGAAACTTTTATGGCCATCGTATCGTCTGTCCTTCTTCAATTTATGTTGATGGTTGCTCCTTTTGGTATCAATAACAGTTCTTATACATGTTTGAATGTTAAATATTGCTTTATTGATTTCAGAACAAATATATATTTTGTTTTGTAACTGTTTATTTTAAAAATAGAAAAGTGTTATTCATATTATGTTTAAAACTTACTGTAGTTGAATAGATGAAAATACTCATAATAATAATAATAATAATAATAATAATAATATATACATATATCACCCTTGGATTCA
>MJUT01059690.1:175567-195527 GCA_002080005.1 Gigantidas platifrons
ATAATAATAATAATAATAATAATAATATTAAAAATAATAAAAATATTAATAATACAGTAGAGAAAAGAATATTAATGTTTTTCAAAGAATTGAATGTGAAGCAAATGAAAAGAAATGTGAATAAGTCATGGTCAAATCATAATCCCGATGTGATACCTCAAAGGTAGAAATAAACCAAAATTAAACACAATTCCCCGTCGTCGTCAGACCACCATGATACAGTTAACAAAGAGTAGAACCTTGATATAGAGAAGACAGAGGGATACACTAGTTTATATTGAATTAAACGAGTATTCAGGTTAACAAAATAAACTTGTCTAGACTGTACCAGGATTGGATCATATCCCGACTTCGCGAGAAATGCAGAATAAGCGGCCTGTTCATGTTCAAGATAACGGGGTATGATCTTATCTTAATAGCATTCGGAATATAGTCCCTAATAGAACTGCTTACTATCCGTTCTTGATATATGTCCGTACAATCCAAAATGTCAAAGATATTGCAATTCGACTTGAGAGTCAATATATCACATTACTACAACTAAGACGGAAGGCTGTTATAAATTATTAGAATCATACTGTAACGATCGCCTACAAGTAGCTGACGTTATTTTGAGGATTAAACTACACAATACATTGTTTGGAATCATTTTCATTCCGTCAAAATTTTGTTATTTTCTTCCGCCAGATGACGTGATTTTGATGGCTATGCAAGCACTATACTTCCGGTGTCAATGTACATAGCAAAAACTACAATCGATATGTACCGTTTTAACGTTCGATCCTCAGCTTAAGAACATCTTGACATTTTCTGTAAAAGACAGATATCAATTAAATTATTTTATTTGTATCAAAGACATGAATACAGAGAATATTACTTCTTTAAAATTAAATTTGCTTTCTTTCTTTATTTTCTGCTGTCAGTATCATGAAATGCAAACGGTCTGCCTTTATATATTTCTGATATCAGACATATATACTGGGGTACTGAACATCAGTATTTATTCAGCCGTTTCTTTGGTGTCTCAATATTACAATTACTTATAATCTAACGCATCCACGACTATGAAATGCGGACGTTGTCACAGTAATAGCGTAAACATCGGAAGTCGTATGCCAAGGGTTTCAGACGTCAAGACACGAAAAAGACGGAACGTGGTCGGAATTGACATGATTATAAACAACCGTATTGAACTTGCACAGCAAGTATCAAGTTTCTAACATAGAATGAATTCATGTTATTTTATACATGTTTTATACTTTCAATGTGACATCTCCTTAGATCGAGCAAATATGTGCACCTGTATGTTAATATCACCTATCTAACTTAGACACTCCAGAATTCGAGGTGAAGATATCCTATCTTTGTCAGAATCTCCATATTAGAAAACAAATCAAAATTGTATTCATTCTTGAGATCCTAAAATATTTCAGGTACTCCAAAATTCACAACAATGATTAGTCTTGAGGTCCTAAAATATTTAATATATCATAATCAAGAAATATGAAGTTCCTAATATATATCAGGGAATTCTTACTGGATGTCCTTAAATATCTCAGATCCTGCAATCGAATTGTACAAGATCAATAAATGTCTGAGGACCTCCTTACATGTAAATGCAATAGTTTGACCAACTTAAAAAACAGTACCGAAGTACTACTTTGTAATCTCTGTTTGTGTCAACATATATTTGTATTATCTAATATTTACATGTACCTTGATAACTTGATTAACGCTGTACTTTATCAATTACTCTACTATATTTATTAAAAAAAATTGTGCCTGATCGATTTTTCAGGTGTTTCTTTCTCCTCCTCCCGGGTAAGGAACACTTCATTTCCTTATATACACCGGATCTAGACCAAGACATTCTTCTTTTCTCTATTAAATCGAAATTTTGACATTTTACTATGTATTATCTCCCCCGTTCTTAATGTGGGTCAAATTGCTATCTCTCTCTGTGTTATTTATTTTGTTGTTATAATCTATGTTCAGTTTCACTGTGCAATATTTCTATCATGCTAAGCGCTCACATTAATCTTAATTATAAAATGTGCTATATGAATATTGTAAATAATGATACTAATAATAATAATAATACGGTAGAAAAACCAAACAACTATGTTTTTCAAAGATTTGTATGTAAAGCGAAATGAAAACTATGTGAATAAGTTATGCTTGAATCATAATCCCGATACGTTACCTCATGTCTTGCACAAGTAGAAATAAACAGATAAATAAATACAAACTTGCTTAAAACAAGACAAATATTACAACTGGCTTAACAATCCTTACATAAACAGAGAAACATAGAATACAACTGATATAAGCAAAGGAAATGAAAGACTTATAGGCAAATAGAGGATGCCATGAAATTGAAAGCAAAATAACAGAAAACATAAGAAAAGAACAGCTTAGCCGTGGCATAGATCACGGCAAATACAACTTAATTAAAGAACAATACAACAATGCATTACTTTAAGTAAGGAAAATGTTACAAAATATGAACCCATTGGAATAATGTTTACTTTTTAAATAGTTTTTAATTTTTTTTGTAGGTAAAAATGGCAACATCAGGTACTACAATATGTGGAATATGCGAGGCTCAATATATCACAAAACACGCAGACCAGTGGTGCCCTGAATGTGATGAGGGTCTATGCTCCGACTGTGAAAATAATTTTCACAAAATTTCAAAGGCTACTAGAGGTCATGGTGTTATTTCTATAGGAAATTACCTTAAATTGCCATCATCTATTTCAGAAATCGCTAATCAATGTGAATATCATGATATGAAATATACATATTTTTGTCAACACCATGACAAACCATGTTCTCCCGATTGCATTTCTAAAAACCACAAAGACTGTGTTGGGCTTTTGTCTATACGTGAAACAATAACAAAAAAAATCATAAACATCGACACTGATTGACAACATTGAACACAATTTAACAGATATGCAAAACAATATAGACAAAATTACGGAAAACCGACAACAAAATCTGTCAGAAATTCGACAACAACGACAGATGTTTCAAGACAAAATTAAACAGATGTGTGTTAAAATAAACTCACACTTAGATACACTAGAACAGAATATTCTACAAGAACTGGATGATACAGAAGAAAAGATTAAGACAAAAATCGATAGTCTGTTGAAATAACTTTCAAAGAATTCAAAGACCGTAGAAGAATTACAAAGTGGCATAAGAGCTGTAAAAGTGTACGCATCAGACCTACAAACCGTCCTAGGTAGTAAGGCCATTGAGGAAGAGGTAAAGAAGGAGGAGGAGTACCTAATGGCTTTATCTGAAGATGGACGTCTACAACAACTTAACTTAAGATACAACATTAATACAAATATAAAGGATATATTGTCTACTATAACAACGTTTGGATCCGTATCAATAGAAACAAGTCCTCCATCTGTTGTTATCAAGACAACGAATGATAAGCAGGAACAGATTATGTCTGTTATACAACATCAATCTGTAAAGTCAATCAATAATATTAAGCTTACTTTACACACTAGATTTAACATACCAACAGGAAAAGATGGTATTGTTATAAGAGGATGCATCGTTTGTCCGAATGGTAAAATGATATTTGTGGACTATTACAACTGTGGACTCGTTATCCTTAATGATGATGGTACATTATATAGGTTAATATAAACAGAAAGACGTATTAAGACTAGTAAACCATGTTGTAGAATAGCACATCGCAATGGAGTATTATTATGGTGTGAACCAGAGAGAGGTATACAAATGATGAAGTTATCTGATAATAGATTTACCACTTTAGTTAAACAAAGTAACTTGCCGTACGACTCCTATATAACATGTGGAGACAAAATATATCAAGCAAACTGTCCCAGTAGTACCGTTATATGCTACACGATAAAAGGGAAAAGTTGTGGGAATATAGTGACGTATCGGTGCTGAATGATCCATGGGGTGTAACAGTGGATAATTATTTTAATATTTACGTGACGTCCTTTACCTCTAACACGATCGTGGTGGTAGAACCAGATGGTAGACAAGGGAGACCACTTATTAGTAGTGATGATGAATTGAACGGTCCTGTTGGAATATATTTTGACAATTCTAAAAACAGTTTGTTGGTTACTAACTACAATGGTCCGGCTTTCCTGTATGATATGTGTTAAATAGATCATTAGTGCTCGAGAGAAATTACTATCCCATATACTAGTGGTAAAAAGTTTAAAATTTTGTAAATATTTTTTTTCAAGCCAAAAACAAATGTAACAATAACAATTTGAAAGAAGGAACATAATTAGTCTGACAGAACTGGTGATGGTGAATTGAACCTTGAACATATAAAACAAATGATGTATCAATTATCATTTATATGAAATAAACCAAGTTGATATATCTACTTACTTAGCAAAACATAAACAGCTTATGGTTAATTTATGGTGTTTAACGCCACGTTAAGCATTATTTCGGTTATATCGTGGCCGTCGGTGTTATTGATGGAGTAAACCGGAATAAATGAGAAAGCCTTCGACCTGTCAAAAGTCACTGACAAACATTAACACATAATGTTGTATCGAATACACATCGTCATGAATGGAGTTCCAATTCATAAGTTTAGTGGTGGTAGCCACGGGTAGTGGAACTACCATACGACCACGATCACCACAGGCCCTAAGCAACTAATGATGCAAAATTAAAAAAAAAAACACTTGAAGGAACTAGTGGAAGTGATGCAATGGTACATATTATATGTTTTTATGACATACGGGTTAGCGTTATGGGGTTTAGTGCCACTTTAAACAATATCTTAGCTATGTTGTGGTGGTAAGTTTTATTGGTGGATGAAACCGAGTACCTGGATAAAACTACCGACCTGTCGGAAGTTACTGAAACTTAAAGTGGTATCGAGTATACATCGCTGTGATCGGGATTCGAAATAATAATCCTGATGATATAAAATTAAATAAATTAAATTAACTTAAAAGCAATCAGTAGAAGCTTGGTAGCTACAAATTTTAATATATTGTAAATAATACAACAGTACAATCACTGCATTGGACTCGCATGGAAAATTACACATACAAACTATTTTTAGGAAACATCATATCATACGACCGAGAAAATTTATAACACACTTCAAGACAACCATTATTTCCCCCCCGAAAAGTTGTCTATTGACAAAACGGTAACAATTTGAATGAAAGTTGTTTGAAATTTAGATCACATCATTATGATAACAGCCATCTACACTATTTATATTCAAATTTGTGATAAGATCAAACTAGTACATGGGTATCTGAACAGATATCACAACACCAATAAAGGATGAAATGAAAATATTTAGTATATAACATACAAAAATGGTGTTTACTATTATTGAACAGCATATTCTCTCATCTTGACAATGGGTAATTATGCCTAGCGACGAAAACTGTGGTTGATGTCTTCTTCTTTCAGACTCTCTGTTGCATATTAAAGATTGTGCAGTGTCCGTGTTCTGTTTTTTGTGTTTAGTCGTTTTGTTTTTCTGTTTATTATATCGGTTTTTATTGACTTCTCAATTTGGACCTGCATTGGTCTCTCATTTAATGTCCACTCAGTTGTGGGACCAACTGATACTATTAAATTTTATTCTGTATTCAAAGAGGAAGACTAATTTGACACCATAGGCTTGCATGGTTTAGATAGTGGGTATGTTTTGCCATCCATATTTGTATATATCTAAGTTAGAGCACACACAGTGTTGCTGGAATTAATATATCATCCAGTACTTTCAAAGTCAAAAGGTTTAACAGAAAAAAGAGTGTGAAAGTCTTTGGGAACAAGACAACCAAAATGGCCAAAACAAGAGAGAAAAATTAGGTTATATATGTATTATGGGGATGAACCTTTTATATAATAATTATGTTATTTAGATTGATTGATTGATGATTTCATAACGTTCATCGAGTAGTATTTCAGCTATATTCAGAACGAAAACAAGTTCATAATATATAACAACTGTATAGTAATGAAGGACGGGTTTGGTCAACTGGTTCAACTAATTTTAACTGCCACTAAATAGCATGGAGAGTTGGGTAGGGTCGAGCAATGTAGTCTTTTGCAGTGTCTACAATGCACTCACCCTTTACCGAAAGCATACAGGGGGCGTGACACTCTTTAAATATGTAACACACGATGTGTCACGGGTTTTACTATGGTTTACAGGTTTTCTGTATTATAACCTGATAACCCTATCCGCAACGCATGACACGCATAATGTATTTGTTTTATTTTTGTTTACCGAAAGGAAGACGTACTGAACTCATTTATCATTGATAACTGTGCTATGCTTATGTTGTATACAAATAGTAATGGTACACATTGTGGGTTTTTCAGTAATCAAAATGATCTGTTATTTACTCAAATAGTGCAGGTATTGATTATTTTCATTCTATTATACTCAGATTTGACACAGAAGGAAACAGTGCACTCACCACTAGCAATACCATTATTATTATAATTTTGGTTTTGTTATGCGTAATTGGTATAGCTCGTACTACTTTATTTGTATAGTGGTATACACTTAAAAGAGGCATTAGCTACGATTTTGACCAAAAATTATGTTTTAAATACTTTAAAATGATGAAATAAAGGTAATTATTTCACATTCAACATTTTATCGTACGACTTTTCGTCTTTTGCGAACGAAAATTACCATCGATTGATGTTTGCCTTGCAAACAAATAATTTGACCTCGCTTTCACCGTATGCAACTGACAAACTAGAGACAGGTAAAAACGAATAATTTGTATTTTGTCGCTTATTAACTGCAAATGTGCATGGTTCTTTATCCGTAATTAACGCCGACTAAAAGCAGATTCACAGAAAATAATAAATAAGTGCATTGTTGTACTGAATTAATGACGATTCGGCAAACTCCGTAAAACAATGCCGATAATTAATAAGATGA
Organism: Gigantidas platifrons; assembly: GCA_002080005.1. Taxonomy (NCBI): domain Eukaryota; kingdom Metazoa; phylum Mollusca; class Bivalvia; order Mytilida; family Modiolidae; genus Gigantidas; species Gigantidas platifrons. The sequence continues at coordinate 182,520 of MJUT01059690.1, forward strand.
CGTCCATTTCTTGATTGATCTCAAAACACGAGCAGTTGCACCCTTTTTGTCCCCGATGCGCGTACATTTCAAAACATTTATCAGTTACAGAAACACGTTTTATTAAGGCATCAGTCATATCTGATAGTTTTCATGGGCAACAAAAAATTACGATTTTGGCAGATAATGCCCCTTTAAATAATAAAATACTCCCATTATTTACTTAATAATTTGTTGTGATAAAATGAAGAACAAAACATTAATAAAATTGAGATAAATATGTTTTGCAAAATTAATTTATTCATATGTTTGTTACAAAACGACTTCAAAAGATTAATTGTTTAGTGGAAGAGTCAGATATATGCCAGTTACAAATATATATGTAAATTAATAATGTCATACGAAAAGCATACACACGGACTTACTCAAATTCTTTATGTGCGAGTTCGTGTTGTGCCAAATTTTGTTAATTTATGTTCTTTTAAGTTTATGTTTCTCGGGTTTTGCTTTGTTTTCTCGTACCTGTATTAGTATGGATAAAATTTATGGTGTACATAACGTCAGTATTTGGGCAATACCCTTGGCAAACAAATTACACACAATACGTCACAATACGTCATGTAGATTTATGTGCAGAGAAGGAGTAGTCGAATACATTAGCCTTGCGATACTAGGTCACTTACAACCATTCGTAGTACGCTGTTGCTCATTATGAGCTGCATATATATGGTTTTTGCATACAAGTAACATGGTATTATATATATCATAAAGGTCTCATGTGTGTCCTGACATAAGATAAGTTTATGTCCTGACATATGATAAGTTTGTGTCCTGCCATAAGATAAGTTTGTGCATTTGATTAGTCCCTTACAAATAATAATGATATGTTGTATCAGTAATATTATGTTTTATCAGTAATAATGTGTTGTGTCAGCGATAACGTCATGATGTATCAGTAATACAAATGATTTATAATTAATAACGTTGTTTCGTGTCAGTAATGGCGTCGTGTTTTGTCAATCATAATTGTTTTGCGTGTCAGTTGTGATGTTATGTTGTGTCAGTAATAACATTATGTTGTGTCAGGAATAACGTTGTGTTGTGTCAGTAAAATGTTATGCAGTGTCAGTGATACTGTTGTGCTTTGCCGGTAACAATGTACTGTTCTGTCTGAAATAATACTGTACTTTGTCAGTAATAACGTTGTGGTGTATCATTGATAACGTGATGTTGTGTCATCTATAATGTTCTTAGTAATATACGTCGTAGGCAACAAACATATTCATTAATAAACCCATTCAAGTTTGACCTTTTTACCTACTAGTGACTTTTTGGGGTTGGAAGGGCGATTTTGGTCCAACAGTAAACATGATCATAGACAAAAAAAACACCACACTGTCGGAAGAGTTGAAATGGACAATTGAAAATTGTAAAAAGATGCAAAACATGCATCCGACACCCATATACATGACCGCTCACTTTCCTGGCATGACTGAGACATTTCCATAACATGACAGGATTATGCCACAAGTAATTGACTAACTGACAAACTGTATCAAGAAAAGCTACACCTAGTACACTTCATGCCAGACGAAACTGACAAGCTGTATCATATAAGGTTACACCTAGCATACGTATTGCCACAAGTAACTGACAAATTGCATCATATTAGGTAGCACCCATTACACTTCGTACAAGAACACACTGACAAATTGTATCATATAAGGTTATACCCAATACACTTTGTGGACTACTGTGCGGGTGTCTGAGAGAACTGATTTTTACAAAATAAATGTTGTCCCTTCCTTGTACAAGGTATTTGCATCGACGTTGGCTGGCCATTCTTTTTCATGAAGCAAAGTTGGACCAACTTATTTAGTCTGTCTTTCAGCTTAGAGTGGGGAATAGTTGTGCAGAGGGTGGAGAAGTTAACTGTGTCAATGATATTACAGGAGGATAGGGACCTATTGTATGAACTCATTTTTTTAGAGTGTTTGTATATGTGTTCCATTCATTTGTATGATATGCACGGATGTAGCTAATTGGACTAAAAAAAGAAAAAATATGGGGATCACTTAAAGCAGGTACGTGTTGTGAAAGAACCATAAGTTGCGGATTTCACAAACAATAGTTACACGTAAGCCACGAACATTGACGAATCGTGTGACTTTTATGGCTATCGTATCGTCTGTCCTTCGATTTATGCTTGCTGATTGCCCCTTTGGTATTTACAAAATGTTCTTATGCATGGTTGAATGTTAAATATTCCTTAATTGATTTCAAAACAAATATCTATAATTTTGTAATTGTTTATTTTCAAAAATAGAAAAGTGTTATACAGATTTGTTACAATACATACTAGGCTTGCACTAAATAATAAGAATCATAGTGTAACGGTCGCCTACATGTAGCTAACGTGATCTTGAGGTTTAAACTGATAATGTTCATTTAAGAACTGAATAGTATACAATGTGACAGCAGAACCTGGTATGCATACTAGAATCCAATACGATTTCCATATAAGATATGATGTTCGACTCATTTAAAAGTAACACGACCGGTGATACTAGTGGAACAGGAAGGGTTTCCCTTTCGGAGTATATGGGTTCACTGCCAGTTTTAGTTGGGTTCGCGTTGCTCGTTATTTAATTTTCTGAGCAGTGTTCTTTGAACCATCTTTTCGTACTTTTTTGGTCATTGTATAGTCCGTTTGACTTCTATAAAACCTACATAAAAAATTCTTAAGAATCCAGTTTTCAAATCAACATTTTTTTTTCTAGATGTATATTAATATATGATATATACGAACTCTGACAATTAATTTAAAAAATGTTGGTCCATTATTAAAACAGTTATCCATTAGAGATATGAAGAATAGATAGCTTAACACGTAGTGTTGGTTATATTAGTTATATTGTAAATACGTATGCACACAACCATGTAATAATTGAGAAATAATTCATGGAAGCCATGTTTTTATATAGTGTGAACATGGGTAACATTATTTTCGTAGTTATTAGAAAGCGATGCAATTAAATTACTGATATTTTCCAATTTGATGACATTTTGAATTTGGCTACGTGTGTCCATGTCATCTACGTTTCTTGTAAACTACATCACCCGAAAAGGACAAATTATAAACGTCGATGGACGGTTGTCTTAAGTATTTGTTTCGGAAAAAAAATATATCTCAAGAAACTATTCGATAATTTTAATGTTTGTATGTATCAAGGTCCTGTTTTATTCCACATCAATTTACCTATGAATAGTGTTTATAATTTGTACGTCAATACGCATGTGTGAATTAAAATATATCATCTCAGTTTCATCTCAGTATTATTTACATAGCCAATGAAGCATTTCATGTTAGAATTTCTATTTTTCATTACTATCCACACTCACCAAACAAGGATTGGAGGAATTTTATTTTATACATATGGTAGCGGCAAAAACAAATCCTTAGAAATTTCCTTAAAATGTTAGTTATTTTATTTGTATAAATGCAAGCCTCAAGGATTCCCAAACACACACACATTCGCGTGCGATCTAGTATCAGAGAAAATCACCTCTCACCTCAAATCAGTGAACATAGAAAAAACCACGACATATGACATTGGCAATCCAGTTCCTGGATTTGGGATATGCACACCCACGTGGCATGAATACACCTGTTAATGTGATATCAACTCTCCTCCTCTTGGTTTTTAGATCTCAGATGGCAATACAGATATAAAAAAGATTCCTATTAATCACAAAAATGAATGAAAACATAAACATAGAGAGTACGTTAGCAATGTTAATATATGACCATAGTTAATTGACTACTTGCTAAGAAGGTTAAATTATTATCAATTCGTCATACTCTGTGACATTGGTTTTCAGTCATACAGGAATTTCACAAATGTATCGTTTTATCGGATATGTCTTGTAATTTAGATCATGCCATTCAGAATTGTCTTCCATGGATACTGCGAGAAAAATTTCCGTTATATATCCAGACGGTTCGCCAATAGATACTGCAAAATTAAATATTCCATTTGTGTCCCGTCACTATGATGCCATACACTGTCGTAGTCAGGATCAAAGCCGTCGATCATAAAAAAATTTGTTTCTGGAAGACAAAATAATCTATTATTACCAGAATATTCGCTTGACATTATCTTCTATTATATCTTGTCAGAAAATATTTAATTCATGTGTACGAACTTTATAAACAGGCAGCAAAACGAACCTTTAGAACGGGTTACTGAATTTTTTTTTCAACGGGTGCGATTGAATTTCATTGTTTCCAACAATGTGTATATATTGTGTTCACCCTGATATGCCAACATGTGCAACACAAATGTCATATGCGCGATGCATCACATTGAATCATTGAGTTGCATGAGTTGCACAACCCAACATATATTCTGTTGTGTTACTCGTCCAAAATTTGAAGATCAGTGTTCGATCAACAGTGCGATTCATCGCGTCCATATGTGGTAAATAGAGGTAATCCTGTGGATCATGCGTGCAGACTGTCACGTTCCCTTAACATTAAGGACCTCTTTTGTAGATTTTGAAAAAAACCGAGTAGGTGCAGTGTTGTACTTCTTCTTGCCTTGAATACATGTATGTAGCTGCTGGAAATTTTACTTGTGATAATTCGGCCACACCCAGATCCCTTGCTAAACATTCGTCATTGAATTTCGAACAGACAGATTAAAAATTGAAACGGATGCGATGCATTTTCCAATTTCTCATCACACAGATGCTCGTGTTATTTAGCAACCGGGGAAACTCAAGAAAGCCCTCTCCGTTTGACTAGAACTACTCGACACTTGTTTTTAAATGAAACAGGACGGAACTACACCATATTACCAGTAAATAGAGTTCACGGCCGTAGGCCGGGTCTGAATAAAGTGAGGCAAAGGGGGGTGAATTCAGACAAACTTTGAAAAAGAAAAGATATATGCTTTCAAAGGTTATACTTGCCGTTTCAAAAGAGAGGCATTTGCCTCATTTGCCTCCATTGCGCTACGGCCATGGAGTTATGTTGTATATGACGTGGCTGAGATTGTGGCTATGGTGTCGTTGTAGACCGTAGTCGTAGATAGCTATTGAAAATGTCTATTAGTCAATCAACAGCGGTATCGACTCAGTGATAATTAAAATAAACGTAGATTCCTTATTTAGGAAGTGTTTCTAGAATAATCTACATCAGATACGCTAAAAGTCATTAAATTGGAAATTACATTACATCTCTCATAGCCAATGTCACGTTTCTACCTACATGATTCATTGATTGTTAGCAAATACTCATAATAAATATAACGGAAGGAATTTTTTCCCCATTAATTAATGAAAACACGAGCTATAAACGCCAACAACGGAGAACAAGCCGATAGGAAACATGCACATTTAAATTACTACAAGTTTTGTTGATTCAATTGTCGTGGAAAGAGCAGATAATGCATATGTGTGTGAATTTTAAATTGTTTGCATTCCTAATATCCAAAATATGATCAAGGTATAATAAAAGAAATGTAAAAAATAGCTTGAAGACAACCATAAGTCGAACAAGGACAACACTACAATGCCCAAAAGAAAACAGACGAAGGGACAAGAAATGATCTACAAAGCAATAACAGAAAATAAAGATCCAGCAACACCGACCTCACTAAAAACAGGGAATGAACTCAGATGCTCAGGAAAGTTAAGCAGTTACTGCTCCACATGTGAAGCTCGTCGTGTTACTCCAGTTACAATCCCAGTGATTGGATTGTGATTAAGACAAGCGGAATATGACCGTGGTCATTTGTGATAATGATATTTCCTTAACTATTAACTCAGCAATATAGGAATCTAGTAGAGTGACGGAAGATCCAGTTCTTCATCTTTAGTTGAAATTCTAACGGAAAACAATTCAGGCCTATGATTGTCCAGAATTTCCTCTTTTGCAAGCTTCGTCGAGGTATATGTAGGTTAGTTATGTGGATTGTCAACATCAACCTCCTTTATCACGGAATCTATGTAATGTAATTTACACACGAAACGATGTTGCAAGATACTTTGTGTACAGGGACAAGACCATATTTGTCATAGAGGTGAAACAGATGTTTGCAACATTAGGGTCTTTAAAGATCGATGTTGCGTGAGCCCACATGGACCGTTGATTTTTTTTTAATAACCTTAATCAGGTGCGTACAAAGCCAACACAAACTAGAAGGCCAATTAAATAAATTGTCTTTGGAAGCAAGTACACCAAAAGTTATCAAAAGAATAGACAAATGTCCCCAAAAAAATAGCAAAAGAGAAAGAAAAACGGAAAGATTTGCTATACATGAGAGAGTTTAACCTGAGTTTTGATGAATTATTATATCTATTTGGAAACTATAAATCACAAAATTACTAAATATATCCAATAAATCATATGATGTCATAAGATGTCTTGTTCTCGTAATGTCGTAATATTGAGATGATGATATATCCATAATTGCTGTTAAATCCACTTTTAGGCCCCCAAACTAGACAAAAATGTTTTCCTAATCTAGCTAAAAATTTGTCATTTTATATATGTTAATTGAATCCACTCTCGAGTTTGTTGGAATTGACATTGTCTCAATTTTGTGTTTTGTATGATTAATTTTACCTAAGTAAACAGGAAGTACTTTTCCATCATTTGAAAGTAGTCCGTGTTTTCCAACATCTGTTTGCTTTTTCATATTAATTTTGCATTGAATCAATTTGTTAGAAATATTTTCATAACATGAGACAAAGTACTACAACAGTAAGTAAAGTGATATGTTTTACTTCAACTAACCACAGAAAACTAATCACGATTTCAACACAGAAAAACAATAACAAGCTGATCAAAATCTAGACATGTTGTGAAAAACACCGAAATGGGATGGGGTAAAATCTGTCGATTTTCTCGCTTAGAAAGACATTAATCCAGGAAAAAAACTGAACGGCGATATACACATAGTTATTTGTGGTAATTTAATCGATCATTTAATCTTAGAGGGGCTTTCCCCTCCCTGACCCAAACAATTCACTGCATAGGAAACAAAATCAGACTATTGCTTTTTATTAAACCTGATAAATCAGTATATTTTAAAAGTTTTTTTTTTAAACTGCAGGGTAACTAACACCTATTTTTAGAATCTTACAGCTCAATTTATGTTGCCACCGAACCTCCCACCCCAGCTGTATCGTGCATTATCAATTGTGGGTTCAATCCACACAAGTGTACTCGAAACTACACAACTGAGCATGCACAGAAAATATCAAGTTTCTAACAGAAAAATGCATGCATCGTTCATAATAGTTAAGGTTTTTTCATATTCAATGTAATATCTCCTTAGATCTAGCAAATGTGTGTATGCGTATGTTAGTATCACATAATTAATCTAGAACCTCCATTATTTGAGATGTTTCTTGAGGTCCTAAAATATTTAAAGGTATCGGTAGCTTGAATTATGAAGTTATTACATGCTTTAGGTGGTCTTTCCCGAGGCCATTGAATATTTCAGATCTTTCAATCACATTTTACAAGGTTCATAAATATTTGAGGACCTATTTTAACAATTTCAAAACTAGTACTTTAAGTACTTTCATACCTGTACATACACTATTTTGACCAATTTAAAAACAGTACTGACGTACTATATTGTAATATCTGTAAGTGTAAGCATATATTTGTAATGTTTAATATTTACATGTACCTTGATAACTTGATTATCGCTGTACTTTGGATGTTAATGTATCAATTTAGCTACTTTATCATTAACTATATTATATTTATTCAGATTCTTTATTTTTCTTAAACCATAATACTTTGGGAACATTTGTGTCCGGTCGAGCTTGACGATCAAGGTTTTTTGTCCCTTCTAGTTTTCGTTTTCGTAAAGAACGCGTCTTTATATACATTGAATCTAAATCAATCAATTGTTTTTTTTTCTAATTCTGATATTTTGACTTTTTTATGTGTGTCGTATTGTTATCTCTCTTAGTTATTTATTTTGTTGTTATATTCTATGTTCAGTTTTAGTGTACACAATTTCTTATCGAATTATACAAAATTGTTTCTTTTATAATTTTAATGGTCAATTTATTTTTGTCTATCTTATTTGGCAATTGTTTTCTTCAAATTATTATGCTCCCATCACTACCTGTATCACGCATTATGGAAAAGAGAAAGTTTTTGGTGTTTAACGCAACTTTCAACAATATTTATGTTATATCGTGACAGTGAGTTTTATTTGCGAAGGAACCGGAATAACCAGTCCTGTCGCAAGTTACTGACAAATGTTATAGCATAATGTTGTATCGAGTACACCTCACCTGAGCTGGATTCGAAACCACAATGTTAGTGGTGATAGGCATTGATTGCATATGCAGTAATAAATCCAGCAACTATGCGATCACCAACACGACGACCTCTCACATTCTTTGTGGATTGTGGGTTTATCAACCACACTCGAAACTACACAATTGGGTATGTATAACAAATAGCAAATTTCTAGCATCAAATGAATTCATTGTTCATGTTATTTCATACATTTTGTTTTACTCTCAATGTGATATCTCCTTCGATCGAGCAGATATGTGCATCTGCATGTTAGTATCACCTACATAATATAGATCCTCCATTATTTGATTTGAGGATGTCATATCTTTGTCGGGATCTCTATATTTGATAAAAAATCTAAAGTGTTTTCATTCTTGAAATCCTAAAATATTTCAGGTATTTCAAAATTCACTACAATGATTTGTTTTAAGGTATTAACATATTTAATGATATCCTTAACAAGAATTATGAAATACTTCAGGGATTCTTACTGGGTGTCTTTGAATATCTCATATCCTGCAATTGAATTGTGCATGTTCCATAAATATTTGAGGACCTCCTTACATACGATATTTTAACCAATTTAAAACCAGCACTGATGAAAGATTTTGTATTCTCACCCTATGGACAAAGTAATCCACAATTTTCTCTTTCTGAGATTTTTCTGTTTTACCCAACCCCCTGGGTGAGACAACCTACACGATCTTTTTCCCGCAAAATTAGTCAAAACTGTATCCACTTCGTGAGCCTTCATGTGATTAATTGACTGATTTGGACAAAATAATCAGTACTTGTGTTGCAATTCAATATAAATAAAGGAGTGGTTCAATTTTATTACCTTTATTTCTTAGACATTTTCGCAAATAAACCCAAATACTTCATTTTTCGCGATGTTTCTTATAACCGGAACTACTTTTTTCTTTAAAAAGGGGGAGATTTATTTACACTAGTAAAATGGGAGAAAACTCTACTGTTTACATTGATCGTCTGCATTTGAAAATACCAATTCTAAATTATTTATACATTGCGAAACGTCTCAAAATTAAACCATCAAGGAGAAAGACTTTAAAATAGGACACGAACAATTCAGTAAATGACACTGAAAATGATACTGAAAGAAATCGTGAACGTGACATGCAACCTGCCTTTCAGTTTCAGCACACATCAACATCTCGCTCCGCTTGCTCCATTTCTAGCATTCCTACTGTCAACCCATCTGACATATTTCATACAATCTTCTACGGTTCAACAATTAACGGAGGGACATTCAATGTGAACATCAATTTTGCTACTTCGCCAAAACGCGCCAAGCCAAATGAAAATTGAAATCGAAAGTATATTCAGACTTGACTTACCTGCATTCGTTTAGTGAAGATTTCCGTTGCTTTACACGTTGTTCAATATTTTAATTATTAAAACTGGTTTATTCGTTTGAAAAACTGTTATTGATGAGACATTTCTATTGTTAAACTGTTGATTTTGTTTACAATACAATTGTTCTATTTAACGGCGTATTATTAATCAATAATCAATCAAAGAGCAGTAAATCGGTCATTTATTACGTCACGGAATGCACACTCCAGTAAATTAATGCGCAAGGTAAACAAAACAAAACACACGATCAGCTGTTTTTGAATCGGGATCATGGGGTGAGAAATAGAATCAAACACCGTCAAAAGTGCAAGACGGGGAAATCTCAGACACCCTCGGGTAAGATTCAAGTCGTCCCTGACTCGGGATACCCTCGTCAGAGACGACTGGAATCTTACCCTCGGGTGTCTGAGATGTCCTCGTCTTGCACCCTTGCCGGTGTTATATTCTATTTATCTCTTTCTGTGTAAATATATATTTGCAATATGTACTTTGATAACTTGATTAACGCTGTACTTTATCAATTACTCTACTATATTTATTTAGAAAATTTGTTTCTGATCGAATTTTTAAAGGGTGTCGTTCTCCTCCACCCCGTTAAATAACACTTCCTTATATTCACCGGATCTAGACCAAAGCATTGCTATTTTCTCTTTTAAATCGAAATATTGATATTTTACTATGTATTATCCCCCCTTTTGTAATGTGTGTCAAATTGTAATCTCTCTCTTTGCTAGTTATGTTGTTGTTATATTTAGGTTAACCAAGCAAATTGTCTAAGGAATTACCAGGAATGGATCATATCCGCACTTCGAGATATCCAGAAACATGACTTGTTGGCGTTCAAGATCACTGGATATGATAGTATATTGATCTTGTTCGAGATATAGTCACTCTTGTTGTATCTATTGACTACTACCCGTTCTTGATATATGTCCGTACAGTCTAAAATAATCAGAGAACTGACCAATTTGTGTTGAACAAGTGAAATACATAACTATCACTCAAAACGGGGGTATTTGGTTGTCTAGAGTATGTAAAACAGATTATTGTGTGTGACCACTGACGACACATTACAAGACAAACTTTTTAATCATATCTCGTGTTCAGCATTTTTAATGATAACCAACATATGTATTTCAAAGACCCCTTCATTTTAATTTGGATGTCAAAAGGATGGAAATATAATACTTAGGGATATCCAAAAAAGCGACATATCGTGTTTGAGACAAAAATAAATCACTGTTAATCACACCTTATATAAGAATCCTGGATTTTGATTGGTGGATAGACGATGTATTTTTCGTGTCTTTTCAGATTTAGGATTAATTTCGTTCATGTTTTCCGCTGCCGGGTTATTTGCATTAGGATTTAACTTTTCTACCTTCGCGTGCATCAAACCACCAAATTAATTCGGAATATTTCTTCTTTACCTACTAATAAGAAAAGTGTTAAAAGCATAATGTTGTTATACAAATATAGTTTACATAACTTGTACTTTTTCATACTATAAAAAATTCGATGTCCAAAGATTTGCCCCCTTGATAAATAAAGTAGCGTTGCTGCGTTTCACAAGTATTTTCGTCGGCAGAAAAATCATATCAAACAATATTTTTAATTAAATTGTTTGCAACTTATAAAAAGTACAAATATTTATCTCCATTTCGGTATATGTATATTGGTAATGTGTTCTTGAATAAAAAAATATATAGAGAAAACATTATGTCTATTCCGATGTCCCTCTTTCCCATTTTTTAAGTTATGACATTTCGAAATTGAAAAGACCGCTACGAACGCCTACATATACACATCACATAACAGAATAGATATGTTACGATATGCATTTGCGACAATGAAATCATTCCTCAACTAAATAAATGAATGTAAATGAATGAATGAATGAATGAATGAATGAATGAATGAATGAATAATAAATTCATTCATTCATTCATTCATTCATTCGAGATAAAATCTTTAAACTAAATTGTTTTATTTGTAGGGAAAATAAATCAATCATCATGACTCCTAAAGAACTACTTCAATCGTATAAAGAGGATAAAATTCGGAAAAGAAGGGAACAAAAACTGAATTCATATTATAAAAATCGCAATATACAACCAAAAGAATTAAAAGATACAAAAGAAGCAAATAAACAATACCTCTATCATAACACACATCTATACTATATTTATTCAAATTTGTGCTTAGGACAAAACTAGATCATGGACATCCGAACAGAAAAGAGAACACCAATAAAAGACAACACCAATAAAAGACAACATCAATAAAAGACAACATCAATAAAATAGTAAATAAAAATATATAGTACATAACATACGAAAAGGCTTTATTTAGATTGGATGATTGGTGTGTCCTATTATAGAGCAGTGTATGCTTTCATCTTGACAACGGGTGACTATGCCTATAGCGACGAAAACTATACCAGTGTGAAACAATTTTCCTAGGGCATTATACCTGTGTAATATATTTTCTCGCGATATTTTTATGAGTCAATATATCACAAACGAATCATAGTGTAACAATCGCCTACATGTAGATAACGTTATCTTCAGGATAAAACTACACAATTGTGGATGCACAGCAAATATCAAGTTTCTAAAAGAGAATGCATTCATCGTCCGTGTTATTTTAGTCTTTTTGATATTCATTGTAATATCTCCTTAGATCTAGTAAGTGTGTGTATTCGTATGTTAGTATCACATAAATAAATTAGAACCTTCATAATTCGAGATGTTTCTGCGAGTCCTGAAATATTTAAAGATATCCTTAGCCTGAATTATAAAATTTCTAATATATATCAGATGGTTCTTTCACGAGGTCTTTAAATATCTCAGATCTTGCAACTGAATTATACCAGGTCTATAAATGTCTGTGGACCTCTTTACGTGTAAATACAATAAGTTGATCAATTTAAACACAGTATTAACGTACTACTTTGTAATCTCTGTCTGTGTAAACATTATTTGTAATATTTAATATTTACATGCATCTTGATAACTTGATAAGCGCTGTAGTTTGAATGTATATTAATTTAACTACTTTATCAACTACTATATTCCCCTTATTGAGAAAGTGTGTGTCGGGTCGAGCTTGGAGATCAATGACTTTTTTTCATTTTTCGTTCTACTCAACCCCGATAAAGAACACGCCTTGATATACACTGCCATATTGTTATCTCTCTCTTATTTATTTATTGTGTTGCTATATTTTATGTTCAGTTGCATTGTACACTATTTTATATCACGCTAACCGCTTAGAGCAATTTTAATTACATAATGAGCTATATAAATATCGTAAATAATAAT
>MJUT01059690.1:233454-290772 GCA_002080005.1 Gigantidas platifrons
TTTTGCACGTAAAAGACCTCTTATGTAAATTGTAGTCGCTCCTAAAGACCTTTTTATTTATTGTCCCTACCCAACACTCCATATTATTCCAGTATTTCTATGTACATTGTATTTGTAATATATTGTTAAAGTTATTATCGTCCTAAATATACTGACATACTGATCCGTGGAGGTTAAGCAATAATCAATCAATAAATCAATCGTTTTTATATTACAAGTCAATTTTCCATGCATCATTTCAACATAATCTCATTTGCATAAATAAAGACGCATTCTTGTTAATACACAGATTACATCACAAGATGTTGGCTTAATACATAAATTGCATCATAATTGTTTTGTTTGATTTAAGGATTGATCGATCGATCGATCGATCGATTGATTGATTGATTGATTGATTGATTGATTGATTGATTGATTGATTGATTGATTGATTGATTGATTATTGCTTAGCGTCCACCAATCATTATATCAGCTTTATTCAGTGATCAAGGGGTATGGGTTATGGTGTTTAGTTCCATTTTCAAAAATGTTTCAGATATATCGTGGTCAGTTTTATTGGCGGAGGAAACCGGAGTACCCGGAGAAAACCACCGATCTGCAGCAAGTCACTGACAAACCTTATCACATAATGTTGCATCGAGTACGCCTCGCCATGAACGGGGTTCGAACTCATAACTTTAGTGGTGATCGGCACTTTTGTCTAGTTAGTTGTTAATCCAACTACCATACGATCAATAACACGACGGCATCTCATATATATTCAGGACGAGAACAAGTGCAACGAATATATTAAAGATTCATAAAACTCAGGTAATGTACTTGTTTATTTATACATGGAGTAACGTAATATTATGTGTATGTACTTAGATAAATTATAAAAATAATCTCCCCTTACTTCGAAGTTGAACTTTGCGAACAGTGTATCTCTGGTTTATTGCAAGAGTTGTCTCTCTTCTTACGAGAACAGATCTGGAAAATATGATTTCAACATATTGTCTTAAAACTTATTTTCGAACCTCCTCTGCAGGGAAGAGGGTATCTGACATTCAAGTTTAGGTTCGAGTTATAATATCTATTAAAAAAGGTGAGGATCAGATGCGGAACAACAATTACTACAATTTTCGAGTGGATTGTCGTCCTGTTTACATGTACAGTTAAACCTTCCCATATTGTCACCTCTATTAAGCAGTCACCTGTATTAAAAGGTCACTCTCTTCGTGCCCTCTTCTTCTCCTTTCATATGCAATTTCATATGAATTGAGCCTTTTTTAAAAGTTCACCTGTCTTATAATAGGGCCACTTTTTGTTTGTCCCAAAGGTGACCTCTTAATACAGGTTTGACTATACTTATTACAACATATTTTCGGGTTAACTTCATTTACATATTGGATTTTGATTTTATTTTTTGGTGTTTTAACGCCACTTTCAGCAATATTTCAGCTATATCATTGCGACCAGTTTTAGTGGTGGAAAAAGCCGGAGTATCCGGAGAGAACCACCGACCATGGGCAAGCAACTGGTAAACTTTATCACTTGCGGCTGCGAGTCGAGTGCACCCTTTTTTATAATTTACAAAGCCGTGCGCGAACCCACGCCGTATTGGCGATAGGCTTATATGAGTTGTTAGCTAACCCAACTACCTAACCCATTGAGCCACCCGGGCCCTTACATATTGGAAGGTTCGTCTCCTTGTAAGATAACTAGCTTATTTCTAATAGATTTTCATTCAAATTTCGCTCTAAGAAAATGTATTTGAATAATATATTGACAGATTTTAATAAAAAGAAGTACTTTTTGGTAAAACAAAATGTATCCCAATTCACTAAATTTTATTTAAATAGGGAAAACTTGCACCGTTTTCATAGGAAATATTTACATAAAAAACAAAAGACAAAAAAAAAATAAAAAAACAAAGCAAAAAAAACCGAGCAATTTGCATCACGTATTTGCCGGTGGAAATTGTTTCGCCATAGGGGGCTCTATAAATATCCCATGAAAAATTCCAAATGGCAAAGTTCTTGCCCACTTGGGGTTTAAATCCGGGCATTTAAGTGCCTGGGTGGGTTTCTGCACCTCAAACCCACAGCAGGGTGTCAGATATCAACTTTGATATGCAGTGAAATGCCATGCTCTGGGACATTCCCTACTCTACAAATAGCAACGTCATTCCCGGAATTTCCGTGTTTATAGGTCATGCATCAAGATCTCCATAAAGGATTCAAATACAACTAACTGCAACTAAATTTGGGCTCAAAATAATCCTGACATATTTACCTGCAAATACCATTGTTTATGTCATTACATTTATTTTTTTTTAAATACAAGGCAAAAGGAATTTTTTCTTTAAAAAGGACTACTTTTGAAATATGTTCTAAGCTCTGATTGGTGAAATAAATTGGTGATTTGAAAATACACAATTTAAAATAAAATGGATAAAACATGATAATATTATTTATTAAATAAATGTGACACGAACATGTATGCGGGATTTAGATTTTGTTTATTTTCAACTTGTTGTTATATTTTTCTAATGTTCTATATTTACACTATTTTATGATTGATGAGATGTTTTCATGTGAATCGGAATCTTAGGACTTTGTTTGACAACACACTGTCCAAATTATTTACCGGTTTACATGAATGTAAATTACTTGTTTAAGGTGGTACCTAACACTACAGGGAGATAACTCTTTAAAATCAGTTGAACGTTTTGACCATATGATATTTGTATGCAGATGTCAAGCATCTCGGTGATCAAAACCACAGAGAGAAAAGCTGCTATGTGGCTAGTGAATTTATAGCTCTGAGTCTGTTGGTTGGAAATTGTTAAAATTTTGATATGTATTACAGTGGATGTATTCAAACACACTGCCAAAAAAATTAGAAAATTAAACGAGCAGATCAAATTTTACCTGAAGTGTATGGTACCACCATAAGGTGTGTTTATTTAATTTTTTTTTGTAAGCTCGCCATCCGAAAAATATTTATGTCTTCGTTATTTAGCCCAGTAAAGACAAGAAATAGTTTATGTTCGGGTGAAACTTGTGAATGCAGCAGCCGGGTATTTTACTTATACTTGCGTGGGATTCCTGCACATCAGGTCCATAGTCGGGTGTCAGATGTTAGTTTTGTATTGTGTGGGCGGTGTGGGGGGGGGGAGGCTTCAGAAATATTTCTGGTATGCCCAGATATCGATTTATTGTGTTGAATTTGCATTTACAGTTATATATTGTCATTGGTCGCTAGAATTCATTTAAAGTATATTTTACTCTTTTTAATCATTTTAGTTTTGAGACATATCGCCTTGTTGGTCGCTAGCTTG
This sequence comes from Gigantidas platifrons, assembly GCA_002080005.1. Classification (NCBI taxonomy): domain Eukaryota; kingdom Metazoa; phylum Mollusca; class Bivalvia; order Mytilida; family Modiolidae; genus Gigantidas; species Gigantidas platifrons. Next base: position 236,780 of record MJUT01059690.1, read on the forward strand.
AGCCTGGTCTATAAACCGGGGTTAACTCAGAGGATGTGTTTGACATTATGCTAAGATATAATAATAGACCTTCGTCAAATTAAAGTGCTCTATAAAATAAAAATAGTAAAACATATGTGAGGTTATATTTCACTCTAACGTCACGATATAGCACGTACACAATCTAGTAAAATGGTACCTAGCGTGACTGTCTTCGTCTACATGCGTCGAATTAGTTATACAAATCTATTATTACGGTGTGTTTCTTCGTCTTTCACTTTATTGCAATGGCTAAATATCGCTTCAAAACTTTTCTGCCCCATTCTTATTTAAAAATCAATACAGCCTTGAAATTCCTTTTTTTTTCTTTTTTTTTTTTCTTTTTTTTTGGTTTGTTTCTGTATATCAAAGCAAGCTATAAATAGTTTGTATGCTTTTTTTTTATTTCTTGCTTGCTACAAGACGGGAAGCCTGCGTTCGTTATTATATAATTACAAGGAATAATTTACAAATTTCCCTGCTAATATTTACTAACGGAAATCAATATTTATCTAAAAAAAAACATCTTCACAATTTCTTATGTAAGTAATAGTATGCCCACACATTCCTTGTTTAACCAACAGTAATCATTGATCAAAGATCATACGAATGTCACGTGTTACTTAAGAAACGGATCTTATCATTAAAATCATTATATTGTATTAGATATCCCTTTGTAGTCTCTGTAGCATTATATTCTAAATATCACTCCAACAAAATTAGTTTTTAATTCTATATTTATAATACCCGGTAATTGGAATCTGATTTCAATATCACTATAACGTTTTTTTTTTCTTTAAACACAATACATGTAATTCAGTAATTCGGTGGCCTCAACAGAAATTCTTTGTGCGCAGGACACATTTCTGGAATAACCTTCATCAGGTACGCTTAAAGCCAAAATATTTGAAAAGCCAAATAATAAATTAGCATTAAATTTATATTTTATCAACCATTTTTCATCTACGTCGTGGTCGTGATCGTACGGTAGTTGGATTTACAGTCACCTATGCAGCCAATGTCTATTACCACTAACGTTAAGGGTTCGAATCCCGCTCAGCCGAGGTCTACTCGATACAGCATTAAGTGATAACGTTTGTCAGTGACATGCGACAGGACGGTGTGGTGTTTTTCTTCAGATACTCCGGTTTCCTTCACCAATAAAACTGGTGCTACCGGTCTATTCACGGTTTTTGGACCGGTCTATATCAGCATTAATTAAAACTTTAAAACACCTTCAATGATCCTGATTAAAAGTACATTAGAAATATTCATTTGTCTGTATGTAAGGTTTTATTTATTCCTAAGATTGCTGTTTCTGTTAAGGCTTTTGGATTCCTTGCAAATTTTATATTTTGTGTGTCTTCAATTCAATAAACACAATAGTTACTGATATAGAGGGCAATATCAGGATATAAAGACTGCCCTCGGGTCGTGTTATGGATCATGCAATAGATATTTCCCTCGCCTCCGGCTCATGCAATACCATTTTCACTGGTACGTACCACGACCCTTGGGCAGTCTGTATATCCTGATATTGCCCTCCATATCAGTAACTATTATATAAATATTGTTGAAAGTGGAGTCAAATACCGTAGCCCAAACACAAACCCTATTATTATGAAATTAAAATATACATGTGTTATCCCCTCGCCAACGAAGTTGCGAAGGGATATAGTAGCGCTACCGTCCGTCCTTCCGTAACATCCTTTTGAAAACTCTAGAATCAAAATCCGTCAATGGATTTTGACCAAACTTAAGTGAATCTTGAACACAAATGATTTTCAAGGTCATAGGTCAACGGTCAAGGTCACCGGGTCAAATATTTTGCGTTGCCCTTGTTTTAAGGTGTAATGTCTCATTTGTAAATTGTAATATAAATTGAAATTTATAGAATGCAGCTTACGTTTACATCTTTATATAATATAAATTACAATACACCGAGCACCAGATATGCAGCTATGGTTCATTCAGAATGACTTATAACTAATCTTGACGTGATAATTCAAAGCATTTACTAAAAAGTGTGTTGAACAACACATGATTCCTGGCAGATACACGGAATTTTCTTTCAAATCTGGCTACGGAGTAATTAAGTAAGTTTTGCAATTATCTTAAAAATGGCTTTCTGCACTGTTTTTCAATTTCGTCAAGTAATAGAATTATACTGAAAAAAAAAAAAACTGACACAAGGTTAATAGGTTATTAAGTACAAAACCACTTATATAATTATTATTCATTAGAAACATGGTTTACAGGTGGAAAACAATGTGATGAAATAGGTTAAAATGTTTTCACATTCTACTAATATTGGTGTTAATTACTCTGCTTTGCCATTTCACCAACACTTATATATCGCTTTATATAGTGGATTAGGCTTATGGTATTTAACGCCACTTTCAACAATATTTCAGCTATATCATGGTGGTCAATTTTATTTGTGGGGAAACTAGGAGTACACATAGAAACCCACCGACGTAAGGCACTGATAAATTGTAACACATAATATTGTATCGATTCCTCCCTCCATCAGCATGATTCGAAATCACAACTTTAGTCTGTATATAATGACCTGACATATGTTTTATTGTTGAATTCGTGTTTTACACCTGAAACAACCACCACGATATAACTGAACTATTGCTGAAGGTGGCGTTAAACACAAGGTTTATGATTGTTCGACGAGAGGTGAATATGTTTCAATAGCACTAATGAAGTACTAATGAAGGGGCCAAATAAACTGCAGTGTTGTTTAGTCATAGACCAACATGTAATTAAAGCTATTATTGTACCCGATTCATATATAACTACGGTGTAAAGAAACGGTAGCAGTATGAGTGCGGGCGTCACAGAGAACACAATTGAAAACGATTAGAACGATTTCTTCGACTCCATTCAGACAATTTGGCAGTTGTTGTTTTTTTTTTTTTTTTTTTTTTTTTTTTTCTGTTATTTTGTTGCTGTTGACTTTATGGCATTGCAGGATTGCTGCGGAACAGGCTAGAAAAGCTCACCAGAGGCTCGCTTCCAACCTGTTTCTAAAGCTCGTATAAATAAATTGTATATTTGCCGACAATGTACATATATTTTATGTATCTTGCACGTGATCGACGTGTAGTCGATATAATTTTAAGTTTATCAGGTACATGCGGGAGATTAGTTATGTTTTCTCTGGACAAATCAGGTTTCCATCCCTCGCCACCAAACGAACCGCCAGGATTTAGCTGAAACAGAGTTTAACACCCGTAAACCACAAACTAAAGTAAACATGATGTGTTTTGATGTCGTTTTCCGTCTCGTTTTACGACAATCATTCCTATTTTTGATACTGTTTTTATTCTTGAACGAAATGAAGACCAGATGTGTATGATTTAATCAAAGCTGTTTATTAACATAGATTAACCATTGATTATAAAATTATAATTGATCGTCAGCGCTAACATTCTAGACGTACTAAGAAGACTTTTTAAATGACGAGAGTAAAGTCTTCAAGGCGTGTGCTAGTTATCGTGCTGTTTGTTTAAGCTATTTCGTTTGATATATCTTCGGTCTTGAAATGATGCTCGTTCTATCAGTTTATCGTATTTTTTTACTTACTCACAATTTGTTATTTTAGGTGTTATTGCTATTTAATAGTTTTGTTTTCGACCACTGCTATGCACCTCTTTATCGTAAGAATTGTCAGAGATGGTTCTATGTGTGGCAGTTTTATTTTATTTTACGTTTTAGTAAGTGTATGTGTACCGTTGTGTTGTTTTCGTTTGTGTTTTGTAGCCTGGTAGACACTTTTCTGAATTAGATACTCGACTTTTACCTTCCGAAGTAGATAGTACAAACACAATTTCGATATCTATTTTCAATATATTCGTGTATAAGAGCATAATTTAGAATCTTAAGTTAGTTGAAATTGCATGAACAGTGAGCATATTTGGGGGAAATATATACCAAAGTAATTAATTGAATTCCAAATACGGATTCTGATTGCCCCTTTGGTATCTTCAACTGTTCTTACACCTTTCTGAATGTATTTACATGTTCTTACATTACAGTTACGTTGGTGCTCAAATCGGATATATTTTGTATATTACAAGAATTTATCGACAAATTGGACATTTTCCCAATAATGTGTGGCGATGACTATTGGACACGCCGAAATAGTAGCGATAATGTCTGTCTCGTCCTTCAAAACTGCCGTTATTCTATATATATTACAACGATGTCAGAAGAAAAAGACTCTGTATTTATAAAGCAATACTATTTATATAATATTATCATATAACAAAATTGCATGCCATTGATATATTTTAAAACCGCATCGGTGCTGCAATGGTTAGCGTGCTGGTGTCGAGTGCGGTAGATTGTGGATTCGAGCCTCAGACGGATCAAATCAAAAAATATAAAATTGTTGCTCCTTCGATAAGAACGCAGCTTTAAGCACGCTCCACTTGAGCACATTATTATGATTCCGAACCAACAGTCTCTACACTTGTCCCTGAAGGGGTTTTGGGTTTATTGTGTTACCCAAATCCTTTACGTGACAAGTGCAGAGACTGTTGACTCGGAATCAGGTCAATGTGTGCGAGTGGAGCGACATGTCTTATCCGCGAACTGTTGCTTCAGTGAGATACAGCAAAACAAAACAACAAAGAAATTGTTTCAGAGACAACAATAAATAAAATAAAATTCTCCTTAATAATACGTGAATGATATGAATTCGTCTTAAAACCGAAAAAGCAATCGCAATAAAGTAATTTAATAGTACAACGGACAAAGAAATAAGAGATATTGCTAATGAATAATATACGGCTTTCGTATGATGATTAGAAATTACAAGTTTTCTGAATTCTTACAAGAGATCTATCTTTATAGAAATATGATGTATCTGTAAAAATGTGTGACTTCCTACAATATCTTCAATACGTATATTAAAAGAAAATTAAAAGTGCGAAATGCGAAATGCGTCAGTACACTTCTAAAACGGGATAATAATCATTATTATATGACTTCAGATAATGTATTTTCTGGTTGGCTGGCGTCCCTAGAAACGTTATTTGATTAAACGTTATATTCACCTCACGCGACATAACTCGCGGTGAATAAAACATTCCAACTGCACCATACGAAACCAAAGAAAACGTCGTGATAAAAGCTTATTCTAAGGGTAAAATCAACATATAAAATGTGTCATATAGTAAAACAATTAATGACTTTCACTTCGATGGATACCAGGATTTATTAACCCAATAATAATATATTTACCTCGGTAAATATAATGTTCCTGTGTTAATACATCCTTGTATCCACCTCATTAAAAGTCATTAATTGTATAATATTAATTTGGATCAGTTTAACAGCAAGCAATTTGGCGAATACATATGATACTGAGAGGACAAACAATAGTATAACACTGAACACATACAGTACATCCTTGTTTTACCTTCGTCTGTTAGACCAAGCTATTTTCTGGTGATAAGCGAGGGTGGCAATATATGGAAGGAGAAATTAACATATAAATTATACATGACTTTTGGAAATTCCACATCGATAAGTACGGGTGGTGGGATAAAGAGATGTAGTAGGACGACGAATGTACACTACATGCAAATAATGTGGTTTACTTTTGAATTTAATGAAATAAGGTTACAGCGATTCAATGTTTTACGTTTTCTGATATGTATTACTTTCGGGCCGTCGTGGTCGTGATCTATAAATAACTGGACAATCAATGCCTATCACCACTAAAGTTGTCTGGTCGAACCCCATTCATGACGAGGTGTTCTCTGTACAGCATTATGTGATACAGTTTGCCCATGACTTTCGACAGGTCGGCGGTATTCTCCGGATACTCCAGCTTCCTCCAACAATAAAGCTGACCGCCACAATATGACTGAAATATTGTTGAAAGTCGCATTAAACACAATAAAACCAAACCAACTGATACGTATTTAAAACGAAATACTACAACGTTTCAATTTGGAGCGTTTTAAATATGGTTTACGTTCACTCAATAGTATTATTTGCTTGTCAACTGATGTCAGTGATGAGTATTGGTTTGGTTTATGGTTTGTTATCGCCAATTACAACAATAGTTCAGCTATATCATGTGTTTTGGATAATTTGCATTAAATAATATCTGATGAGTATTTGACTAATTGTTTAAGATGTGAACTAGTTTTCTAAGCGCATTCGAATCGCTTCTAAGAACGAATTCGATTCACCATCGACACCTTTATCTTGGAAAACGCATATTTAGACAATATATGTATGGTGTCTTTTTATATGAGATTTATTTGGATGAGGCTACGAAATAGGGGTACCGTGAGGCTCTGCCAGGCAGTCCCTCTGTTTCGTAACGAATACAAATAAATCTCATATAAAAAGACATCATACCTATATTGTCTTAACGCTGCAATACTATATTTTGTTCTCACTGTTTTCTATATAAAAAGAATAATTAAAATTCGTATTCCCCGTCATGGGCCCCATTTAAAAAATGATTTATACAGACCATTGTCCAGTATAAAGAAAAAGTTCCAAAAAGGGGCTAGGCCTAAATGCTTTAAACAGGACATTGTCCAGTATAAAGCAAAAGTTTATACGGCCCCCTTTATCAAAGATGTAAAGTAACCAATTGCAGTATAATTCTGTTTCTATGCATACTCCTTTGTAAAATGAAAAAAAAACAAAACAAAACAAAACAAAACAAAACAAAAACAAAGTAATTCAAACAATTGTTTGGCAAGTAATATTAACTGTTCGTATGTCAATTGATCTAAGTTACCTATTTATCATAATTCCATTTTGACCTAGATGTTTTTTTCTTCAGATTGTTGCATCCAGTAGATAAACCTTACAATGGTAATTGATGCCCGAGTCTTTACTTTAAGGGGTCGTGGTGACCGTAATCGTATGGTAGTTGGATTTACAATTATCTATGCAATCATTACCTATCACCACTACCGTTGTGCGTACTCGATACAACATTATTTGATAAAGTTTGTCGGTAATTTTCTCCTTGTTACACCCGTTTTTAGTTTTCTGTATTGTGTTTGTGTGTTTTGTTTGTCTTGTGCATCCACTGTTGCCTGTGTCTCTTGATTGTTCATTCTTGATTGCCCCTTCGTGTTTCTCTAACGTTTGATTTGATTAAAAGTATTGTAAATCGGTGAAAAACGAATAATCAAAATAGCATCTTCTAAATATGGAAAATAGTCGTTGTGATGTGACACTTGATATTTAAAATATGTCATGATCCTCATTGCGTTGGAGAATGAGGTATTTAAAATATCAGATAAATTGTTTAGACATTTTATTGATACATTTGTGTATTACATGTTGGAGAAAGTGTAGGGTTTGATTTACAATAAGATTCCTGATACGTAATTATCATAAATTAAAGAGGGTTTTTTTTTTTTTTCTATCAAACGATTTCTACCTTAAACGTATCATTGTGGTATCTGGTAATATGTCAAAACGTCGTCATGAAAGTTGTTTATCCGTTCGATTATGATATCGTATAGATTATTAGATAGACAATGGAGTTTTACACATATTAAATAACAACTACTAGAAGATAACAACATGATGAATATATTGGAACTAATAAACCACCATTTTTGCCAAAATTAATGAAATTTAATAAACTTAACACGAACGGATGTAAGAAGACGACGATGATGTAACTATTATGTGTGCTATTTTTTTTTTCCGAGGGGGGATAATTGATTTAATAGACAGAAGCATAGAATAAATAATCTGTCCCTGCTGTTTTCTACTCGAAAGTTTGGTATCGACTGTCCATGTTCCACACATAAATTGTCTGCTTTTTGTTTTGTGTGAAAACAAGCAACAATATCTGGTTCCGAGAAAAAACAAAACATAGATCCACCCATAAAGAGTAAAATTTCTGGTACCTAAGTGTATATTCATTGAAATTGTATAGCAATAAACACAATGAAGAATAAAAGAGATGTTGTTTATCCGTTCGATTATGACACCGTATAGAGTATTAGATAAACAATGGACAAAGTACACACACTGTCGCAACATTTCACAGACACAACCGAAATATCACAGGAAAAAGCTATAACGATACCATAAACACACATATACATGACCGTTCACCTTCTTAACACTGCACATGCCCTTCAATGAAATATGGCGGAGTTATGTTATATGTATGGAGTTTTGGTGTTTACATCACTTTCAACAATATGTCAATAAAATCATGACTGTCAGTTGCAGTGTTGCCGGAAGCCAAGTGAAATACACGAATAATATTTCTTATAATATATGTATTTATTGACGTATATTTTTGTCCAACACAATTACCATGCCAGGTGATGCTCTTGTCAGTTAATACTTACACGACCGGTGCCTCTAATGAAGCAGGAACTGTCTACTCTCTTGGCGCACCTGAAATCACACTGTTTTTTTTTTTTTTTTTTTTTTTTTTTTTAATAAACCATTGTTTGTCTCAGTATTTTTTCCTTTTGTCATTGGACTGTCTGTCCTCATTTTATTTGCGTCTGTTTATTATCCCTTTTATTAAACTTTCAAACGTCCAATATTTTGTTATTCTGGATTCGTTCAATTGTATGACAAATTATTACACTTCGTGTAAGTTTCTGTAGTGATATTTGGTACTGTAATATTTTGGCATATTACCTGGACAATTAGACACTCAGTATAATAATGCTATTAATGTGATCTTGTCTGGACTGGGAGGGTAATATGTCTCTCAGACCTGGGTAGTATTTCGGCATATTACCTGGACAAGACCACATTATTATATAAATATTCGTTTCGATTTGCAAAATTCCATCAAATTGCTTTTAATTAACGATATATACTAGCATATCCTTATATCGAATATTGACTACATTTTTGTATTTCATTTCGTATTAAGCATTTCATTAAACTCACTAGATATTATTTTGTTCTGAACGTCGGTACCGCTTTGTAATGATATCTGAATTACCAAGACTTTTCAACCGTAAACTATGTCACTGTCCTCTCATTTCTTCTGAGAAATAATTAAATGAAGTCTATTTCTATAGAAAATCATATTCAATCATGAAGATATCTTGCAGCCAAAATAAATGTATTGTTTCCATATATCTATATTCTTTTCATCGATTATTATTGGTCAGTCCGTACCATATGCGCGATGTTAATAAAAAATAGTTTTGGATGATTAAACACTATTTATTACTACGTTCTGTAAGCATTGGTATTTAATAGCGTTAACATGCTCGGCGCGGATGATATAGATGGCATGGTCTAGACCTGGTCGGGTAAACCAGAGACTATTAAATTGGAATTAATTTTGCTGCTTATCTGCTAATTACGAAGTGGTAATGAAAAATATCAAAAACTGCTTGGCTCGGAGTGAAATGTCTACCCTATGACTGTTGTTTCAGCAATCTAGCACTATAAAAATACAACTAAGCGTGTTTTTGTAGTGCAAAGCGCATATTCATATCAAAGGTATCACATAGGGCTGAATCGAATACGCCTAGCACGGGTGAAAGTAAAACTCAAAAACCGCGTTAAGTCGATTGGCTGCATCAATCGATATACGTCCAACTACAAGACGATCAAGAGGTCTCAGGTCTCCTTCAACAACTTAAGATATATCAAATTAGATTGGATAAAATAATATAAGCATAATATATAGAAACCAGTAAAAATAAGATAGTATAGAAATATATCCGCACTTTTACTGTGTGTACATGTGTTATTACGATTTATGTTCAGCCTTACGATATCTCGTTCAGAATGAGTGTGTGTATTTCTTGTTTGTTCCTGCAACCTGTCTAAATCGAACCTCCTTGTGACCAGTTTATATGTTCGGAATAGACAAGTATTTGATTTATACAGGTTAAATAAACAAAGATTTAGACTTTATCTCGCGTTCTATTTATATATGATTCCAGTTTATTTAGGGTTCGTTTTAGAAATGTTTACTTCTTTCGCCTATTCTTTCAAGACGTGATACTGTGCTTATTCTTTCAATTTGTTTGCATTACCTTGACTATACTAGTTCTCAATGCTAACGTGGTTGTCAATCCTACTTCCCTGTTGTAAATAATTATCAGGTATTTAGATAGAATGGAGTTATTTTTAGCATAGAAAATGTCAAGTTTCGTTCCGTGTTGCATTTGTATGGGGAATTATTTTTTTTTCTATCTTACTAAAGCCTATCACGATGTGTAAATAGATATAAAATGTCAAATTTGAATTTGATCGAAACACAAAAAGTAAAGGTCATTCTTGACGTAAACACATATGTCTCCCCACCTTCTTTACGTTTTTGGAGAGAGAGCTATATATAAATATATGGGATGTGGGAATATGACACATTTAAAAACTGATATTAAATGTAGGAGTTTCCCGTACAGAGGCAGCTCCTGCCTTTATATCCTTTCTATGCCATTTCTAAATAGGTCAATAACGCCCCCAACTCTGATTTAATGCATCTCCATATGGTTATCATACAGGTTTCCCAAGGTATAGGAAATCCCCCCCTTCAAAATATAGGAGGTGGTGCGCGTGCAAACTGTTTGATGAAATATGCTAAGTAAAAAATGGCAATAATTCCTTAAAAATAGTCCGACCAATATGTTAATAACCAAACACGCAAAGTTTTAAGGAACTATCCACAGAAAGACAGGAGGAGTTGTACATACACAATGTTGTGACGTATAGGACGAAAACAACATGTCTCGCCCAGAAGCGGGAACGGAGATATAAATACATATGTAATGAATTTCATTACTGGCAATTTCTACATACAATATTTGACAAACTAGAAAATACCCACGACATAGCGGAACGTTTCAGAGAGGCAATAGTATTGAACACAGCTTTGTTCGTAGTACTTTTGTCTACAAGTTAGAAATAAGCTTGTACAGTATTCTGATGCATTTCAGTATAAACATTTCCCTTGTGTCATTTATTTCCACAGATTGTGGATCATTATATCATAATGCTTATCAAATTATACAGAATAGCATGCACTTTCTATTTGAGTTCAAAGATGTTGAGAAATTGTACATTTCACGCCGTTCGGTACTCCTTTCTAATTTGTGTCAATGGGATCGACACCTAAGCGATGAGATCGGTGGTGTAATGATTAACAGTCTGGTCTCGACTGAAGTAGATCGTGGGTGTTCGAGCCCTAGTCGGGTCAAACCAAAGACTATGAAACTGGTAATTACTGCTTCTCTGATAATTACGCACATTAAGGAGTAAAACCAATGTCCGGTTGACAAGCAATCAGAATATTGTGTCCATATAGAGCGGACTGCTGTTTCAGTGATCTAACATTACAAAAATCTAACTAAGCGGTTGATTGGTTGATGTTGAGCTAGATCTAGTACAAAGCGGACATTATCAGCATCTTATAGGAATTCATCTCGCCATGAATAGTTGGACAAAATGCTCCCTGGAAACATGAACATGAAATCATTCTTATACGTGTTCTCGTAAATTTTTACTGCGGATCGGAGTAGCATTTGAATATACAGGTCAATGACGGAACGCCATGTTCTGGTTTGGGTCAGGCACCAACATATGGCCAAGTTAAACTGACTATCCCAACCCTTCTCTTACTGATAATCATAGATATAGAATTGCATATGAATATAAACAAATGTTGATCAAATGTCTGGTTCGTACAAAGACATAAATATATTAAACCAGACATACACCGGAGTTAATTAAATGAGCATGGCAGTTGCCATGTTGTATACCAGAGTACCTAGGATATGGGTCAAGATCACTAATTGTTTGTTATGTTAGTGGGTTATCAGGTTAAGGTATGTCCTACAAATTATTGGTTGGACAAATATCAAGTTTTTAACATGTGCGATATATATATTTGAGGGGGTCATATTTTACCGTTTATTTACTATTAGAAGTTAAGACCATATTTTGATCAATTGTAATTCTTCGAATAATGAGTAAATTTTCAATAGTTTATTTTATATAAATTCATTTTAATATATCCCATATGAAAAGTTGCTACAATTTTTTTTTTTTGGTAATTACAGTCGAATGTTGTTGTCTAGACCGGAAATACACAAAATCAAAAAAATATATTCCGAATGGCCTGATGCGAGAATTAGACTAATTAAATATTCATGCATGTAGTAATATTCAAATATCAGACTACATATACAGATTGTCGTAAACCAGTCTGTTTCCGGTATATGTACACTCATAACGTAATTAGTTATCTAACAGTGTACTAAGTGCATACTACTTATTGGTTGTTCACTTTGTTTTCTTTGTGGTAAACACTTACCAATCGAATATCAACCCTTTATCTAATTAAGATAGCATTATTGTGATATTTGTAATACATGTAAAAGTGACGTTGTTTGAGTGTGAGCAAGTGTTTATTACTGAACGTCAAATGAGCGATAGCAAGTTCAGTTTTTTTCATGGCGAGAATAAGTTACATTCAATGAGATGATAATGGCTTCCGCTTTGTACTAGACCAACACACTTATTTGTATTTGTATACTGCTATCTAACTAAAAGCAGCCTGCGGGTAGGCATGTCGCTCCACCCATACACATTATCCTCATTCCGATCCAACCAATCAGAATAGATGAATTGGGTATAGATATTTATCTGTTAATGGGTTATCCATCTTGAAGAAGTGCGGTACTAATCGTATGGTAGTTGGATTTACAACTAACTATTCAATCAGTGCATATCACCACTACAGTTGTGATTTCGAATCCCGCTCATTGCGATGTGTGCCCTTTACAACATTATATGGTAAAGTTTGTCAATGACTTGTAACAGGTCGGTGGTTTTCACCGGGTACTCCGGTTTATTCCACCATTAACTGTCCGCCAACTGAAATAATGTTGAAAGTGGCGTTAAACACCATAATCCTAACATTCTTCAAGATAATAAAACTAAATTGGATCAAGCTATTGTTTCAGTTTCAATTAAATGATTATTATGAATCTCTTTAATCGTAACGGAATGTCTTGTTTAAAAAATATCCACGTATTATTACTGGATTACCCATGAGTAACACAACGGGTGCATTTAGTCGAGTAGGAAGGAACTGCTAGTCCCTCCGGAGCAAATGAGTTCAAGCCCGGTTTTTTATGGATCGGTATTGCTCAATCTTTTGCTCTCTGTGTAGTGTTTGTTGTTTTGTTCTTGTTCTTCTAATCATTGCATTGTTTGTTCATAAGTGAATAACGTCGCTGCTGATTAGCTTTTGCTACCTTTCTCATCGATATCATTTACATTGATTTTGTATGATACTAAGGATGATCCGATGTGAATTTGTTTCATAAATCTTCTCGGGAAACTGACGATTGCAAATTTAACGACGAACTAATGATAAAAAATAACAACTCCATCATTATAATCACATTTAAATCAATTCAAAATGAATTGGTTGAACTTTACCCTGTATCTATCATTGATTGGTTGAATGGTAAAACTCTGATTCTCATTTCTTTTTGCATTGTTATTTGTCTGTAACATTACTCCTAATAATTTAGTCTCCCTAAGACGTTCGGATACTTACTGTTTTCGGGAATATCATTATTTGATCGTATTATTATCCTTCTTCTAATGTTGTCTGAAACGTTTTTAAAAAGCGTAGGTTGGTTATGTTTGATGTTTGTAAGAATGTTAGACTGCGATGTTCATATATATTGAGTTTGCTTTGGATTTTGTAAAGGTATATTTACCAAAGAAGGATGGGGTTTACTATTGAATCGAATCGAACAGACTTGGGAGACTATTGCAATGGTTCATTGCATCCTTACCTGTCTTTTTAATAACTGCTATATTTCTTTGTTTCGCTACCATGTATAAAATACAGTAAAGGAAAATATGGATGTAAAATAATACACAGTTTTATACTTAGGCACAAATTAATCCAAAGGAATGGTGCTCTTATTGCTGTTCTGCGCTTCACATTCAAAGTAGAGACGTCAATAATGAGTATAAATCATACCTTAAGATGAGCATGAAAAGGTCCCATAGATGCATTGTTTTTCTAAATATATATGTTATATATATATATAGATGGTCTGATACATTTAAATAGTTTAATAGCCATCGTTATTTTAGATATTATCACACTTGTAACGTCAAGGATAGGTTAAATTAGATCAGCGATATAAACTAAATTCAACATAAAGTGTTTTAATAATTTGTTATCTTGAGTAGACGATAATGATTATGCGGGAGATTTTAAATTTGATATAGAACATACTTTACCACAGCCTCTATTACTATCCCCTGAAATTGTTCTAATACAAAGAGGATTATCGGAAACAATTTGATTTTATTTCCGGTTTATTTGCATTTTTACGATTTATTATATAAAGTCTAGTTAGCTATCAATAAACGTTAGATAATGTTTTACACAGTTATCATAATTTGAAGCCGGTTGCCTATTTACAAGCTCTTTCATTTTCTTGACCCATTAAATGTTTCAATTATCGGACTTTCCTAAGCGCACCAATCATGTCACACAGTTTACCAGTTCGAGTTGTATCGGTACAACTCGTGACGACCGTGAATCAATGCAACAACACATTAGCTGTGAATGGCGCTGATGACGTAGGTTGATAGTGGCTATACCATATTCTACGGGATTTGCGACGAGCGCTGGCGGAGCCCGACATGCCCATTATTTATTTCTACAGATGCATGTTGATAATATTATATTTTATCCAAAATAAATTGATGATTGCCATCGGAAATATAATAATATTTTTGAAACAATCTTGTATCAGTTCCTAAGGGCATCATCCGCTCACAAGTCAGCGTTTCGGCGCTGATATTCTTTCTTCTGTTTCTGTTTCCCTCTTTTTTTGTGTGTCATTTCTCATTTCGGTTTCAGCCTTACGTTATATAAGAAAAAATTCGATATATCTGATACATGTAATTGAGATTAGGATCTATAAATAATCAGCAATTTAATGGTTTACCTTGAAACGAAACTACGATTTTATTATAACGTTAATTTGTTCTACTAGTAGATTTTAATATTTATATAAATGTAGTGTAGCAGTTTAATGATGGCATCCTGTGTGGCCGAATGATTGAGGTAGTTGACCTCTGAACTCCAACCAGAAGAATAACACAACTGACATTGCTTCTCCAATAACTAACATAACACATATTTTTGTGATTTCATGTTATATTATAATTTTCATTTGGTAAAAAAGCGGTTTAATTACTAAAGCTAGTAAACAAAAATAACTTGTAGATTTACAGTTTGTGAGTTGAGGAGGGTATAAACGGTACTTGTCACTTTCACATGTGGAAAACACCTTTATGACCGCATCATTTCACTAAGAGGGTAGTTTTGGGCTAGGCAAACTAGTTTACCCCTCCCATTTGTACCAAGCCATACTTTTGCCTGTTTCTACCATTTTGGTATTAGATTTTGAAACTGTTCTTACAGAGTTGTATTTTTTCTTGATATTTTTTGCAATTATCAGCAATATCTTAACTAGCTGACTTATTGGTGAGTGGGGTTAGAATGGAGAAAACTAATTTAACGATGACCACTGGACGATGCGTATGTGTCTAGAAATTGTAAGACTTGAAGTGGGCATGCGACTCGAACCCATGTCAGTGGTCTTAATTTTTGTTGTCTTAAGTTAAAAACCTTAATCTCTCTTTAACTAACACCTCTAGTAATATGTGAGGCTATGATTAACTAACATTAGACACCGAGATAAGGTTCTGGTAATTTGCTTTTCAATAAAAATTTATAATGAAAAAAAAATGAACGTTTCCTCTGTTCATTATTGTCTACTTTATAGACAAAAAATATGTTTTACAACATTTTAAGCCACACTTCAGAATAATTTATTGGTGTGAATTAACCTATCCTTGACGTTATAACTGATAGTATCAAGAATAGAATTATCTGCTGAAGCCTTGAGATGATCTGACAACATTTACAGATGTTAGAATAACAATGAGTCCATTGTAGCCAGAACTACTTATGATAATACGTGTATCTTTAGAAATTACTACTCTAGATATATCATAACATAATGTTAAAAATAACACAGCAATCTCACATAATGCAGTGAATTGTTGTCATGATAACTACTCTTTATACGAATTCCGATGCATTGAAAGGGGCCCGCGTGGCTCAACGAGTTAGGTCGCTGGATCTAACAACTCATACAAGCCTATCATCAATACGGCGTGGGTTCGCGCTCGGCTTTGTAAATTACAAAAAGGGTGCACTCGACTCGCAGCCGCATGTGATAAAGTTTACCAGTTGCTTGCCCATGGTCGGTGGTTCGGTTCGTCTTTACTTCTAGTTGTTAATAGGAGTGCTCATGTCTTATTTTTGTTATTTGTGTTTGTTTGTGATTGTGTCCAACACATATTGTGTTGTGTCTGTCTTCACCCTGTGACGTGTGTGCTCAATATTGCCAGTTTTCTGGGGTGCGTTCAACATCGTATCAGCTAGGTTGAGCTACGTAGAAAAATCCTATTGAACGGAAAGCGAGCCTAGCCGCTACATAACTCTAGCTAGCTTAAAAAATGTCTGCTAGGTTTTGAATCCAAGATGGCGGCTAAAACTAAATATAATTTCGTAAGGCAAAAATAGTGGCATTGCAGGAAGTGGCAAAGATTTTAATACGAATGATAGTTTTTTAAGGTAACTAGACAAATACGATTAGCTAAAATGTTCCAAGAAATATATTCCATATCATTGGCACCATATTTGCTAGCACTGCTACATAACTAATCGTTCAAAAACGTTATTGCTATTCTACCTAGCAGCTAGACTAGCTGCTACGATATTGAACGCAAGCCTGGATTGTCCATTCTTCATTGCCCCTTCGGTTTTCTCTAACATTTATTTAGTAGCGATTCTCAGATAATAAGTGAGACTTGAAATACATGCATACCTTTCTGCAAAATTGATTGCATTCGCGATTAAAATTTATCGAAATTGATTTACTAGAGTTAATTACATGATTTATATATTACAGGTGTTAGTAAGTATCTTATATATCTTGCAAACATCAATTATTGAGTATAGTATACCTTGACCTAATAACCCACTATCATAGCAAATACAGTTTTAACTTGAACCACGTGGTATGTACTTTTATCTGATTTACCACTTGCTAAATGCCATGATCATTAAATTAACTGCTGTATATCTGTTTTAAATGTTTTAAACCATTGTGAATTTTTCTTGATTTTGAACATGAAGGAAATTTATTTTATAAGCATTTGTCAAAATATTTGTTTTTAGACGTCGACATGCATCGTTTTTTAGTGGGGTTCATGTTAATCGATCATTAGTTTTATATGTATGCTTTGTAGATCGTTGTTTGTCCTTTTTCTTTTGGCCACTGTGTTGTCTGTTCTTCTCCGAATTACGGATTCTGATTAACCCTTCAAATCTTCAAAATCTTCTTTGCGGTTGTTTCCCTAAAGTGCCGTAAATATTTTCGATGATTTATCACACACCACTAGTACAATACTTTCAACCTTCAATGCCTGTTTAAAGTTTTCGCAGTAAAATATTGCTTGCTAATGAATGATGGTATGGTTTTAAGCACCAGAACCACCACCACCACCACCACCAAACCTTATTAACAAGAAGAAAACTCTTAGTGATCACATTGGATTGACACCAAGAATTGGGCTAATGTAACAACAACAAAAGCATGTCGTAATAATATAATTATTAGTAGGCCAACGTTACCCTAATAATTGTCATATCATTAAGCAAATGAGCTTAAAATGTAAAACCAGTTTAATCTCCCAGGTTTATAAAATATATTTATTATTGAAATTTACAGATCCCAAATAATGTGACCGCTCACTCTACTGGCTTGTTAAAGGCACTTCAATCAAACAAAAGTGGCGGGGTTAAATTAGTTTTAAGGACCCAAACCTTCCCTATTAGTGAAATAATGTGGCCATGCATGTGTTTTCCACATGTGAGTAAAATGCCAGCCATCACATGTACCTGGGTGATAGATGGTTTAGTTATTAATTATATTTTATAAATTATGTGTATGGTTTAGTAATTTTATAACACAAAACAAGACTACCAGTTATTTAATTATGTACTCTGTATACATATTGGCCATGTTGACAGTGGAATCTAGCTACTATGGAAGTTCACTTCGCTATTATGACCCCGTTGGTACATTTGATTATAGTTTAAACATTCTAAATTTCAAATGAATGCGTGATGCTAAGTATTTGTATCGTTGCTATGTTCGTGTTGAAATTTTAGGATGTCCCGTTCAGTAATTAAATAGTTATGTTTGACTTCTAGAAAATAAAAAGAGCAAAACAAAACTAAAGAAATAAACGATATTCGATCGTTCCCGCTCACGTTTACTTGATTGTAACTCAGAGATCAGTATAATTAAGTAATTTATGATTGTCTTTTTCTTGATTCCCATGTTGCATTGTATGTGCGTGCATACATGTAATATTTTCTTTGAAGTTCTTGTGCAAAACAAATTGTTCATATTATATTTATCCGCAGCAATGACCACGGATACAAATATCCTAGTACTATTACAAAATAAAGTGCTTAAACTTTCTTTTCATAATTGTAGCTGTCGAAATCACGTATCTATTGCACGTTCTGCAAATCTCGCATAAAGAAATGCCTTTCTTCCTTGAAAGGTTGTTCCCGGTCATAGATACTCAGATACAAATATATATGTGTATCGTCATAGGTATTTGGAAATTAATACAGTGTTCATATTTACGAATATTCCGAAACAAATATAGTGTTCAGTCATGAGTGTACAGTCATGAGTATTCAGAAACAAAAACAGTGTACAGTCACGAGTATTCAGAAGCAAATACAGTGTACAGTCACGAGTATTCAGAAACAAATACAGTGTACAGTCATGAGCATTCAGAAACAAATACAGTGTACAGTCACGAGTATTCAAAAAAAATACAGTGTACAGTCACGAGTATTCAGAAACAAATATAGTGTACAGTCACGAGTTTTCAGAAACAAAAATAGTGTACAGTCATGAGTATTCAGAAACAAATACAGTGTACAGTCATGAATATTCAGAAGCAAAAGCAGTGTACAGTCATGAATATTCAGAAACAAATACAGTGTACAGTCATGAATATTCAGAAACAAATACAGTGTACAGTCATGAGAATTCAGAAACAAATACAGTGTACAGTCACGAGTATTCAGAAACAAATACAGTGTACAGTCACGAGTATTCAAAAACAAATGCAGTGTACAGTCACGAGTATTCAGAAACAAGTACAGTGTACAGTCACGAGTATTCAGAAACAGATAAAGTGTGTAGTCATTAGTATTCAGAAACAAATACAGTATATCGTCACGACTGTTCAGAAACAAATATAATGTACAGTCACGAGTATTCAGAAACGAATACAGTGTACAGTCACGACTGTTCAGACACAAATAAAGTATGCAGCCATTGGTATTCAGAAACAATTACAATGTACAGTCATAATTATTAGAAACAATTATAGTCTAGTCATGAGAATGCAGAAGCAAAACAGTATATAGTCACGACTATTCAAAAACAAATAAATGGTATAGTCAATAGTATTCGTTTTTACTGAGGTTCCTCTTGCTTTAAGTCATTTGTTGTAGTTTTTAGTTTGTAAATCATTGTTCCTCTTTTTTTTCTTTTTGACATTGCATTTTAACGTCACTTTCAACACTATTTCTATATCGTGGCGGTCAGTTTTATTGATGGAGAAAACCAGAATATCCGGCTAAAACTACCGACCTGCCGCAAGTCACTGACAAACTTTATCACGTAATGTTGTATCGAGTACACCTTGTCTGAGCAGGATTCGAACTCACAATGTTAGTTGCGGTTTTCTATTGGTACTCCGATTTCCTCCACCAATAAAACTGACCGCAACGATATAATTGAAATATTGTTGAAAGTGACGTTAAAGACCAAAACCCTAACCAAATTTTCGATTTCGATGAAAACTTGTGGATGCGTAAATTCGTGAATCTATTCACATATATCTAATGTAACAAATATTCGTTGATTTCTTAAATTTATGAATAAATAATTTCCACGAAATACGCAAAATTTAGGACGCCACAAATAATAATGAATTCATAGCCTGTAAATTTTTCATGACATTTCAAAAATCCAATAGAGAAATCATAGAGAGGCAAAATCGATACCTTTAACACACAAATACATGACCGGTCACTTAACACACAAATACATGACCGGTCACTTAACACACAAATACATGGCCGGTCACTTAACACAAAAATACATGACCGGTCACTTAACACACAAATACATGGCCGGTCACTTAACACACAAATACATGACCGGTCACTTAACAGACAAATACATGACCGGTCACTTAACACACAAATACATGACCGGTCACTTAACACACAAATACATGACCGGTCATTTAACACACAAATACATGACCGGTCACTTAACACACAAATACATGGCCACTCACTTAACACACAAATACATGACCGGTCACTTAACACACAAATACATGGCCGGTCACTTAACACACAAATACATGACCGGTCACTTAACACACAAATACATGACCGGTCACTTAACACACAAATACATGGCCACTCACTTTCACGACTTGAAATACGTTAAAGCTTTCATAATAAGTGTTATATGTTTCCCATAAGATGAAAAATGGTGGTGAGGTAAAATTCCAATAAGATGCAAATTATAGGGGAGGAGGTTGGATGGAATTAGGTGTCTGATCCACGTACTCTATTCTCATTGTGCCATGTATTACCTATAAGTGGGACAAAATAGTGGTATTTCGGTGTCTGACCCACGTATACACTATGCACTTTTACGTATTTGATTATGAATTTTTTACCACTAGTTCTAGAAATCCCAATTAGATATTCTGAGTGTCTGAATTTCCTATTCCTCATTTGTAGTACATTCAAGTTTATTAGACGAATTATCAGTGTGCGTTCGTCATTTACAAATAACTGTAATTACAGCTAATAGCCATGACCTGTTCCCAGCTCAACAGAAGATTACTCTGTACATAGAAGTATATATATTTTAATGTTGTTGTTCTTAGTGTAATGCATATGTATAATTGTATTTTCTCTGACCTCGTCCTCGATTTATAACTTTCTGGATCAATGTATAACATTTGAATAATTAACGTGTGATTAAAGCTGTACTGTTTTTTTTTTTTTAAATTCATGTGTGACAGGCATACATATTATGACCGTTAAGTCTGTTAGTATATGACGACCATGATATAGATCCTGTAGGGATAATTTACTTACTAAAATAGTCAGAGATGAGGTTCAAATGCAGGTCTTAGAATATACATTTTTGTATGTGTACATGTACTATATATTCTACAGTATATCTGGGAGGTTTCGTGTTTAAGGCTTCTTCTTTTTTTTTTGCTAACCCAATCATTTTTGGCTATATAATTCACTACATCAGCGAATGTAGCATTAGACACTATATTTAGTATGTAGCGATTGCTTTGTAAGTTATGATATCACTCGGGTGTCTATATTTGACAAAAAAATATCCATCTATAAGCATCATGTCTCTTTCCAGAGGAGGGGGTTGTCCATCCGAATTTAGACTCATTTGTACTGTTTCCTTGAATTTTACCTTTGTCTTAGCTCATAAAATGAAAAATAAAAATTACCGCACTGTCGGAATTATTGACAAAAGGACAAACAACTATCAAGGGTGAATTGAGGTGCTCCGGAAGGGTAAGCTGTTCCTGCTCCACAAATAGCATCCGTCGTGTTACTCTATAGTTGCATACCCGGTGATAAGTCATGAGAGGGGAAAGGATCGAGAAGTGCTTACGACAAGTAGAACATATCCGTGGTCATTTGTGACATAGATATTCCGTAGCGGTTAACCAAGTCATGGTGACGACCATAAAGCTTCCGAAGTAATTACTTCCACTTAACCAATGTGAATTCTTGGTTCAATAGCTTCCTTGATAGCAGAATCCCTCTACATATAAATGGAAAATTTACAATGAGAAAATTGAAATCATCTCTTTCGTCGTAAAGTTTCGTTCTGCACCTGTCCCCATTGTCAATTTTGATTTGTAGGTCAAGGTATGAAGTAGACCTAGATGTATCTGTGATATCCTTTATTTCAATCTCGATATGATATTTGCGATCAGCATAATCACCAAACTCATTAAAGTAATTAGTGAAAGGACATCATCTATATAGCGGGACGTGATATTAAAGGATCGGGCTAGCTTCTTTTCGTTTTTTCTTGAGAAGCCCCTGTATGATGTCTGCTTCATACGAATCAAGCTCTAATGGTGTTATAGAAAAACAAATTGCACATTTTTATACAACATGCATTTGATTATAATGTAAATAATGCGGACTTGCATTGAAATCATGGTTATTTAACCTACTAATATTGTAGCCATACTTATTTCATTTTGTCAATAACTACCTATGCAATCAGTGCCTATCACCACTAACATTGTAAGTTCGAATCACACTCAGGCGAGGTGTACTCGATACAGCATTATGTAATAAGGTTTGTCAGTGACACGTGGCTGGTCGATGGTTTTCTCCGGTTTCCTCCACCAATAAAACTGACCGCCACTATATAACTGGAATATTGTTGAAAGTGGCGTTAAACACCATAACCCTAACCCCTATTCTCAGTTTTAATTAAGCTTACATGTATTGTGGCTAAGTAATACGAAATTATGTTATTTTCTAGGAAATTGTAACTCAAATAGTCGCGTTTGGCAATAGAACATTGCTGGAAATTAATGTCAAAACAAATAAAATACCTCATCAATTGATCCTTGATTTTTCCTCTTTTAATGTCTGCCTTAGATATTATAAGGGAGCAGCGACGTAACTTCTAGGGGTTGGGGTTTTTATTGAAAACAATTCTGCCGCAAATTCACATATGAAAAAACTTGATTAACATCAAAGATTAAAAAAAAAAAGAATAATCTGACTCTACTGTGTTCAAGGGAAAACAATTGTTTATTTAAAAATATATATACAGAGATTTTCAATTTCATGTCTTACTATAATCAATTAGATTTTTTTCTCACGTGAATTATTTTTTCTGGCTCGGGGAGGGAGGAGATCATACTTCATAATGAGGATTATGTATATGTACATATATATGTATATGTATATGTATATGTACATATATATGTATATGTATATGTATATGTATATGTATATGTATATGTATATGTATATGTATATGTATATGTATATGTATATGTATATGTACATGTATATGTATATGTATATGTATATGTATATGTATATGTATATGTATATGTATTTGTATATGTATTTGTATATGTATATGTATATGTATATGTATATGTATATGTATATGTATATGTATATGTATATATGTATATGTATATATATATGTATATGTATATGTATATGTATATGTATATGTATATGTATATGTATAGTAGTGTTGTCTTTGACGTTGGCTGTCTTTGCAATTCATACGTTTTATTATATTACTGAACCAGAGACGTACGATTGCTGCTTTTGTGTATACTTTAAAAATATATAAAAATACTTCAAACGTTGAATAATGACATGCATCATGTAGTTCAATATGAAGCAATATTCAATTTCATGTTAGCTCATAGCGACGTGTACCCGATACAATATTATATGATAAAGTTTGTCAGTGACTTGCGACAGGTCGGTGGTTTTCCCCGGTACTCCGGTTTCCTCCACCAATAAAACTGACCGCCACGAAATAACTGAAATATTGTTGAAAGTGGCGCTAAGCACACATAATCATAACCACCATGAATTTCATGCTAATCTAGAATGTAATATATGACTAACAAGCTTATTACACCGTGGAATTTCACAGAAAACCAAACTTACTCAAAGGTTACCAAAGAAATCAGAACCTACCACAACAATTGCACATTTAATCTGCTATTTAAATGCATATTATTGTCACAAAATGGCAGATTACAAACAGCAATGAAAATAAAATCAATCATGTAACCAAAGAGGGGGGAGGGGTAGATCCTCAAAACCGTTTTAATCCCGCCACGTCTGTGTTCCTGTCCACTGCAGGACATAGATTTCAACGCCATATCATGTCGTGGTCTTTTTGTGGTCAGTGATTTGAGGTGGTTGTTCATTTTGTTGAATTTGCCATTATTGGTGAAATTGTTGTCCATCATTGTTTAAACTTTCTTTTCATAATGGTATATACAAAATAATATATTATGTCGCTATATTGCTAGTGAGCGTAATATAATATAACATACTTTATGGATCACGACCTTTGGAAATACTGACACGTTAGACTTATATTTTATCAGTTGATCATAAATCTTTTCCGCGGCGTATGTTTCTTCATATATATATCGTATATTTGCAGGAAATCAAGTCTCAGTTCTTAAAGACAGATTGCTAAAAATAGAACTATCTTGATATAAATCAACGGGGATTATTTAGATTTCTGACAAGGAAAGACATTTATACAATGTGAGTAGGTTGTGTTATTATTTTTACAATAATTATATAAATAATATAATGAGATTGAAAACAGCTGATGTGAACACAACATTGTAATTTTATATTTTAAGTTTTTTTTTTTTTTTTTTTTTTTTTTTTTTTTTTTTTTTTTATGTATATTTACATATTTTTCTACACAGTTAAAAATAGAAACCAACATCTGATACGTTTAAAGATGTTGATTTTTTTTATCTACCGGTGGAAAGTGTCCGGGTGGCTCAATGGGTTAGGTAGTTAGATTACTTAACAACTCATACACGCCTATCACCAATACGGTGTGGGTTCGCGCCCGGCTTTGTAAATTGCAAAAAAGGGTGCACTCGACTCGCAGCCGCAAGTGATAAAGTTTACCAGTTGCTTGCCCATGGTCGGTGGTTCTCTCCGGGCACTCCGGCTTCTTCCACCACTAAAAGTGGTCTTCCATGATATAGCTGAAATATTTCTGAAAGGAGTTAAAACACCATAAATAAAAAAAAAATCAAATCTACCGGTAGATTGGAAAAGGATAAACTTATATATTAAAGATCATTTCTATAAAGACATTATTTGCCCGTACATATACGCACTACTTCCGACTTGACAAGAATTGCTTATATATTCCAATATGACGTGCTGTTTTGGCTTTGTAAACAGAAGGGTATCTAAATCACCGATTTATTATGACTTACCCATATTAAAATCTCCAGCAAACTTACCCCTTCCTATTATGACTTACCCATATTAAAATCTCCAACAAACTTACCCCTTCCTTAAATTATTTCTTAAATTTACCGTATATTATGTCCTATTAGAATAGGAATAATTTATGGAAGGGGTAAGTTTGTTGGAGATTATAATATGGGTAACATTATCTGTGCTAATTTTACGCAATTAATGTTACCCATATTAAAATCTCCAACAAACTTACCCCTTCCATAAATTATTTCTTAAATACCGGTATACAACGCATACTTGTATTTTTCATATTTAAATGATTATTGCATTATTTTGACTTAATTTGTATTAAGGACCATCCGTATCCGCGATCGTATGGTAGTGTGAACTATACAATAATTTCTATTGCCACTTTTTTCTTTCACTCTTATTTTTAAATTTGTCTCCCGTCCGTGTTGATTTGTACTTTATATACAATTGTTTGTGGTAAAAAAAATGTAGACATTTGATTTAGTTTCTGGAATAACCCTCATCGGGTACACACCAAATTTTAAGAACGGAAAGCCAAATAATTGTAAAATATTTGGGAGCAAGAAAACCAGAGGGCTAAAGAGAATGGCCAAAAATCTGATAAGGTTGCATGTTCCTAAACCCGAAGGAGATGCACCCTGGTCTTAATAATAATAATATTATTAAGAATTGTAAATTTCAGTACGAAACCGGGGCCGTCGTGGTCGTGATCGTATGGTAGTTGGATTTACAACTACATGTGCAATCAGTGCCTATCACCACTAAAGTAAGGGCCGTCGTGATCGTGATCGTATGGTAGTTGGATTTACAACTACCTATGCAATCAGTGCCTATCACCACTGATGACTGATGTTGTGAGTTCGAATCTCGATCAGGTAGAGGTACATGTATACAACATTATGTGATCAAGTGACTTGTGACAGATCGGTGGTTTTCTCCGGGTCCTTCGGTTTCTTCCACCAATAGAACTGACCGCCACGATATAGCTGAAGTAATGTTGAAAGCGGCGTTAAACACCAACAAACAAACACTACTAAAGTTGTGAGTTCGAACTCCGCTCATGGCTGAGTGTATTCATTACAACATTATATGATAGAGTTTGTCAGTGACTTGTGGCAGGTCAGTGATTTTCTGCAGGTACTCCGATTTCCTCCACCAATAAAACTGACCGCCACGATATAACTGAAATATTGATGAAAGTGGCGTTAAACACTATAAACCATAAACCAATACAAAACCATTTCAGTGTCTGACTATTGAGCGAGTGATAGACTTCTTACAAGTCCCTTTCCTATTTATAACCCCTTTAAATAAATTGTTGCTATGAAAGTTGAAATTTTGACAGACCACTTATAGTTACTATCCTCATGGGCTGCATGTATTCAGTAAAGAAATGTTGTTAGTAAATATAATTGGTTGATCAAGATTTGACCTTTCTATCAGCAGCAACTTTTGAAAAGGATTATTAATAAGAAAATGAACTTGTAGAAAGTTTAAGCGGAGGATACCCTCAGAAAGTAATAGCTTAACATCAAAGGTATGAAATCAGTAATTGCAATTAAAACGTAGATGTATCAATAATTTATTATTATTGTAATGAAAGGTATGTGATGTTTTCAAGGTATTCCTGTATCCGTCATTCAACAAATATTGGGCAAGATGATTGAACTCAACTATTGTTGAAAAATAGCGCTAAACCACCAATAATTAAGTATGATCTAATGTATTTGTTGTTTTCCATTTCTGTGTACTGTCTGTGTACTCAAATTGATAAGTAAAAATAATCAAATAAAATCTGCTTTATTTAATATACATTTCGAAATTTATTTTCAGTAATTGGTAGCGAGTTGACAAAACAAAATTAACATGTAAAATTAGCTGATTGGATACAATTCAATTTTAAAAGAGTCAATATTGAATTTCTGTGAGGGCATGCTGCCATATTATTCTTGCGGCGTCTAACCATAAGATTTATTTTAGTACGATTAAGTGCAGTAATTAACTAATTAACGTATATTCACTTTCAGACTCCGACAGAAATAGACCATCAAATTACTACACTGTGGGGATTGATTTCAGCTGTTATCTGAAGAAAATCGATAAATCGGAGATAAATTTAAAATTTGGGAGACGATGATGGCGAATTCATGTTAATAATCAATTATTTATTTAGAGATCAGGATTAACATTATTAAACTAGAAAATGGAATCTGTTGTTAGTGTCGTAAATATCAATTAACGACAATGTGAAGACTGATTTGCTGCAATTTGACCAAACGAAAAAGAAAAAAAAAACAACAACAAAAGTTTTCAATTTGATTATATTCAACACCAGTTTTAAATCCGTGTTTATATATCATCGGAACGTCTAATGTTCAAACCAGCAGATATTTGTGTAGCGCTGTATATTTTAAAAGAAATAATTATGATACAAGTCAGCATTATATTTTAAGTGATACATTCCAGGTACAGTTGTTAACTCTTACATCTAGACAACGACTGTTTAATTAGTCTCAGTGTGTCTACGTTTTTTTTTTTTTTTTTTTTTGCTTACATTCAAATCTACAACTAGAACGCGGAACTGATGTAAAAAAAAGATAAAATTGATAAACCATCTTAACTCAAGAGTTCAGACTGTTATCTCTTCCGGATGGGACTACATTCATTAACGGATTAGATAATTTTTAGGAGAAGTGTTATATATTTTTTTTTTTAAGAAGAAAAACTGTATTTCTCGAAAGAAGTTAATTCTTGTAACCATAAATAAAATATGGTGTATTGAGGATGTTTGTATGTGAAAGTAAACAACACTTGAAATGAGGCTCGCTAACCCCATCTGGAATGTCATTAAATATACAAATTAATGATTCAAACCATACGGTTCATTATTTCATATCGCTAAGCACAACATTAAAAGGAATATAGACTTGATGATTCATTCGGAAGGCTTCTATGTGGATTATATACAGTCTCTTTGTTAATTTTTTTTTTTTTTAAATACTAAAAAAAATAAACCATAAGATCTCTGACATGGAATGAATGTGTGCATTATATAATTTGGAGAAGAAGAAAACAAACACGGTAATTATCTATTATTAGTACTAAATCGACTATCTATAGTGCAATTCAATTAATAGAAGTTATCAACATAACTCGTCAAACTCATAAACGACTTGAGTGGATGCAGGAAATGCCCAATGGGAACATAAAATATGCATTGAATATCTAAAAATAGAGCCGTGCTATAAATAAGATTGAATACCGTTGTCAGCAAAATGCATCAATTGTTCCTCTAAGTGTTTATAATAGGAGACAAGACAGTGCCAAAGATACACGATTATTATCGAAGACGTATTTTTGGCGTATTGTGCAAGTTAAATGCGGAAGATGCTCCTTTAAGATGCACACAATACGTTGTAAATTACACTGTTACGGATATAGATGATTTCTCTGCTATTATGAGATATCTCTGATTCACACTAGCGAATGTTAACATCATCACGACGACCAACCACTGCGTGCGCTGTCTAACGATAAACCTACAGACATTATTATACTAATATACATATATATTTATATTTATATATACATACATGATATATATTTATATACATTATATTAGAAGGATACTTATAATAATTCTGATAGCGTTGTGTCAAGTTTAGAAATATATTTGCATCTGTGACTGATAATACATTAGAGTATTAAATGGAAGCGAAAGAAAGCATATATTTTTTAACGGAAAAATACTGACGCACATGAAAGAGCTGAGTGTTAAAAGCTGGTAGTTAAAATTAGAAATCATATTCCATAGTTTCTTATTGGATGTACACTGTAGTGTGGAGGCAAGATTCGAGTAATTAAGTGCAAAACATAGAATTAGTGTTTTTTTCTGTTTTTCTGTATTTATGGAGAATGACATTAGAGCGTACGCATTATTGAAATACAGTATATATTTATTTATTTTGCTTTTACATATTCAATGATGTTATGATTATTGAAAAAAAAATAATATGAGGAATATGTTCGAATATTTACATCTTATGATAGTGCAAAAGATATGACAGGTTATAATTTTGCTAGATATTTTTTTATCTTAAAACCAACGGAATAAGACGATGTGGAGCGAAACACTTTAAAATGAGCAGACAGACGAACCGTGTTGTATTCTGCCACAACATAGCTATTATCTTCTACAACCTATAAATAATAACATGTGATTATTTTTAGCAAGGAACATGATTTGAATTGCATGTAAGTTTTGCTAGAGTAAATTTACACATAATGAGAAAGTGATGAATCTTAAATGGAAACTCAAAATTGCATTTCTTACAAAATAGATGATATTTGTAATGAAAAATTTGGAGTGAACATACTGATTGCGTAATACAACATATACTCCATTTTGACATGATTACAGATTTATAATATTTCCTAAAGACGGAAATTACACTTCGGTCGTTTTAATAGCTTTGGGTTATACTCATGATAATTGGATATTTCATTAATTGTCATTTGGATTTTAAGATTAATGTTGGATCGATAGTAGAAGTGACATAATCTACTTTCCTCTATACCGTAAACATCTGTTCAATTTCATGGAATACTATCAGAGAGCGCATGGAGGTGTATTACAAGACCGGTGATATGATTGTATATTTAACGAGGGATCCATATTTTCCCGCGAAATGTTTTACAATCAAAATAGTATAAATGTTGTTAATTTCACATCAAACTTTGATTACGTGTACACATTGAATATTACGTCAACACAACCTACGTCCAATTTTTACCACTGGCCTGCAAAAAATCAAAATATTATACAGGGAATTATTTTGCTAATTTTAAGCATAGTTGGGTGTATTTTTAATTCCTACATCATAATAGCTATTGTTCCAAATCAACGTTTACGGACGGTAAGGAACATACTGCTCCTCCATCTTGCAATAGTAGGGTTAATGAATTCTGTCTTAATGACATTTTTTGCGGCAGTTGTCAGCTTATACGGATATTGGATCGGTGGTATTGTCACGTGCAAAATGTACGGATTTCTAGAATCGTCATACACTGCCGTCACTGTTTGGACGATAGCGGCATTAAGTTGGGACAAATATCAAACGATTGCATCACCATTGCACCATTCGTTGTCGGCAACATTGCGTAAAATGACGTGTTTATTTTCTGTGTTTTGGATATTAGCTCTATTATTGTCAGTGCCTCCATTATTTCTATTTACAGAAAATGTTTTTCATCCTATGATTGAAACATGCTTTTTAGATCATTTCAAATCGACCGGAAGTTGGTATGTTTCGATCGTAGTCAGTGGAGTGTTTTATTTACCACTTTCAATCATGATATATTGCTACACGCATATTTTTCGAATAGCTAGAACTCAAAGTAGCCGAATAGCCGCTACTATGATCAGAATGACTTGCGTTGTACAAGCTCCAATCGTAACTACGGGTCAATCAAATGCCATTTCTACGAGTATAAAAGGCACAAAAGCCATGTTAACAATTTTACAGTTAGTAGGAACATTTACAATAACATATATACCTTATTCAATTGTTATTGTCGTCCATTCATATTGTTCCGTGTCTTGTGTAAATGCAGTATTCAGTTCGGTTGTGATAACACTGTTTCAAGCAGCCCCCGTTACAAATGGTGCAGTTTATGGTATAAGAAACAAAATTTTAAGAAGCTCATTTTATCGCTATATGAGGCGAGAAATTCGACATATGTGTTATAAGGACAAAAGACGAGGAAGCGTTAAATCTCGAACGTCATCATTTAGAATGTCTCTCAGAAAGAACCTTCAAAATGGTGGTCCAGAAAACCAACCATTTCGACGAACTCAGTCTTTAAAAGCAACGCATTTGGCTCCTAGCCGACCCTCATTGTTAAATCTTCCAGCCAAAGATTCTTTGCGTAAAACACAATCGTTTACATTAGCCAATGGTCACCCAATATCGTGTTTAGAGGAGGACGTTTTAACGCCGATTAAAAGTGACGATTCGGAAGCCAGTGATAAAATAATTACCATACCGGAAGTGAAAGAACTTAACGGGAATGTAAAAACGGAAGTAGAGGAAAACGATAATAAAATATATTTCAGTTAATAATAATGTGCATTATGTGATACAAATCAACATGTATGGTGGTACATTGTTGAAATTAATTGATTAATTGAAAACTAAAATAAGTATTGTTCATTCCGAATGTCAATCATATTCATATTGTTTAAATTAAATTATTTATGTATTTGTTGAAAACATCTTCTTTTGTCTCATTAAGATTTCTACTTTTGTATTCGTATTAATATAGAAATTGACCGGTTCAAAGTAATATTGAATCGATTTTTATTCAGCTGTTATACTGTTCATAATATTAATAGAACTACAAATTTATCCCGGTCGCAGTATGTTATGATTATGGCCTCGTCGTATTCCGTCTGTACTAAGATATATATTTTTTATTACTATGTTCTTTTTCTTCGATCATTCTGAAAATTTAACTCAATGATCCATGGTACAGGAAGAAGGTTAAGATTGATTTTGTTTTGGGATTTTAGCCATACACGTTTCTAAATAGGAGACCCAGTTGTACCAACATTACTCTGGACTTGTTGCGGCTGATTCAATGATTAGGGTTATGGTGCTTAACGTCACTTTCAAGCGTATTTCAGTTATATTATGGAGGACAGGTTTATTGGTGGAGGAAACCGGAGAAAACCACTGACCTGTCGCATGCCACTGACAAACTTTATCACACAATGTTGTATAGACTACACACCGCCTTAGTGGTGATAGTCACTGATTGCACAAGTAGTTGTAAAATATCACGACCACGACGGGCGCTGGAATCAGGCTTTTGCTAGACGAGCCCGTATGCTTCAAATGAAGCACGTTAGTAAATACTTGTCATGTGAACTACTCTGACCTAATCACAAAAGAAGATGTTTGCTTTCGTGGAATATTACAGTATGAAAGCCATCGTATTGGTATCTCGACTCTGACCCCAATTAGCTTTATACTTGCTCATTAATGTTGCATGCTTAGCGGGGAAGTAACACAAGCCAATTTTACAGTCGTGACCGTGATCGTATGGTACTTGGATTAACAACTACCTATTCGATCACTGCATATCACGGCTAACGTTGTGAGTTCGCATCTCTCTCAAAGAAGGTGTACTCGATACAACATTATGTGATAAAGTTTGTCAGTGACCTGCTACAGGTCGGTGGTTTTCTCCAGGTACTCCGGTTTCCTCCACCAAGATATAACTGAAATGTGGTTGAAAGTGGCGTTAAACACCATTACCAAAACCAAAACCAACCAATCAATTTTACAGTTTTTGGCTTGATCCGACTGTGGATAGAAACCACGACTTACCACACCCGAACACGCTCGCTATTCCTCCACATGCATGACATAGGCGGTCGTTTATTTTTAGAGTTATCGTCTATAACCATCATATTGTAATTTATTATCCTGTAGTAAATATGAGCATTCACTGACCATGAATTTTATATTGTGTTTGAAAGTCTATAATCTTTGATGAATTGAGGCAATTATGTGTAGATAAAATACTTGTATTCCCCTTAAGCACATTCATATTGTAGTCCATGGTTCAAGCTAAGAACTAGATTTCCACAATGATCTGACGTATGTTTACATATCTAGGAACAATCTAATTCGCACCAAATATCGGCAATTCCAGGGCAAAAGTAAATTTTACTATGTCATACAATACCCTAGTTCTATGATACATTTATTTCTTGATAAATCTGTGATCATTAAACTTCCAGTTCATATTGAAAATAA
This sequence comes from Gigantidas platifrons, assembly GCA_002080005.1. NCBI lineage: Eukaryota > Metazoa > Mollusca > Bivalvia > Mytilida > Modiolidae > Gigantidas > Gigantidas platifrons. Next base: position 269,879 of record MJUT01059690.1, read on the forward strand.
TTTTTTTTTTTTAAATATTTAGATCTGAAAAAAGTATCTTCCTTATGTATCTCATATCTACTGAGGTGAAATTGGGGATAATCGTTGAATATTACAGATCTATTAATCTTTATGATAATGTGTGATCTTTTTGAGTGGAAGGTAATCTTTGAAGGTTTTTCATAATTTACATTTGTATTGCTTTTGGAGATTCAATTATCAAGAAGGAGTGGCTGGGTTAGGAACCCACTAACCTGTTTAACCCTGTATCATTTTTGTCCAGGTGACAGGCTGGGTCCTGGATTTACAATCCAATAGATTCTGGTCATTTAGGAGTTGCATACTGCCTATATTTTTTATTGATCCATGTCGCTGTGAGTACATCTCAGCTCTCACAACTTATTAACATATTAACATTTCATGAACATATTGTGCAGTTTTTTCCCTCCTCCTCTACCCCGGTAATAGAAACAAGTGATCACAGTGGAGGACTGGAATTGACTTCCACAGTACGTCTTCCGTGCACTAAACTACTACGTCAAGGTTTATTTATAAAATTGTCTTATCTTATGTTTAAAAAGGTTTTCCGAAAGATATCAACAACTTGTTGAAAAGTAGTGTGTCTATCACTTTAGTACAAATTACGACAGATGGTACTGGCAATTAGTTTAGGTTCAAAAATTAATTTGATTTTTTTTGTTTTTGTATTCTGATAGCCTTGCCACTATATAATATTTATATAATATGAGAGCTGGCATTTTACTCAAATGCGAAAAACGTTTGAATGACCGTCTCATTTCACTTAGAGAGGAGATTTCGGCCCATTAAACTAGTGGTTTACCCACGCCACTTTATATTAATGTGTTTGTATCAAGCCTGGGAAACAGCTATCATGCATATGTGTTGTAGGGTATCGAGGTTTCTTCTGTTCCTACGCAATTGCGATTAGATTTGAAAATATCCCGACAATGTGGTAGTTTTTCCCTCCTTTAAATTCCATTCAGAAGGTACATGAACAGCACATTATGACACCCAGGGACAATATTTAAATTTTAGCCATGTTTTCACACATATACTTGCAGATGATGAATTTTTTGTGGAAGTCCGTTTGGTCATCTTTTTTATTTTCTGATCTGTGTGTGCGTTTTTTGTTGTTGTTGTTTTTGTGTTGTTGCTTTGTCTTGTGTGCTGTATGTTTTTAGTGTCTCTGTCTATGGATTGTCCATTCTTGATTGGCCCTCCGCTTTTCTCTAACGTGTATTTACCCAACACTATTGTCTTATTTCCATAAAAATTACCTCGCTCGCTGATTACTTTGTAGTCAATTTAAATGTCAATAATAGATCTGACTCAAAGAAGCGCTTTATCTGTTGTTTTTTTTACCGTGTACATATGTCAGTGATATTTGATTTTAAAGACTGCAGCCATATTGCTTCTGTGTAAATAATGATTGTTTTTTTTTTATAAACGGATATTGGTAAAATACAAGGCGAATGTTTCAAAGCAGACAATCATCACGTGCTCTATTATATATAACCTACAGCAGGATGTACAAACAATCCATGTAAAACAATATCAAATTAAAACGCACAAGTAATCATATTTTTATAAACACAAATCGTGTATGTCAGAGTGATGGCAGTATACAGTCAAACTTGCTATGTAGTCACCTCTGTTAAGCAGCCACATAGCTGTATTAAAAGGTAACATATTTCTTGTCTTCTCATTGAATATTTCATATAGATTCAACCTCTTTTAAGAGGTCACTTATCTTAAAAGACCATTTTTTCTTAGTTCCAAATGTGACCCCTTATTGCAGGTTTGACTGTATTTACAAGGGGAAAATGCAATAAATATAAAACAGACTTTTAACAATAAATGATAATTGCTGGTAGTAGACAAACATCAGGTGTTGATACCTTTCCATGTCTAATTATTGTTAGCTTCATAGATAACAATTCCAGCTTGAAATGTAGAAACGTTGACCATTTGAAAAGCAGACGACATATATGTGTAATGGCACCCATCTTGTATGGTAAACACAGAGATCAGACCAGTGGTTTGCAAAAAGGAAGATTTGGTTTGGTTTTTAGTTTATGGTGTTTAATGTCACTTTCAACAATATTTCAGTTATATCGTGGCGGTCAGTTTTATTGGTGCATGAAACCGGAGTACGCGCAGAAAACCACCGACCTGCCGCAAGTCACTGACAATCCTTAGCACATAACGTTGTATCGAGTATGCCTCGCCATCAACAGGGATCGAACTCACAACTTGTTGTGATAGGCACTGCTTACAAAGGTAGTTGTAAATCCAACTACCATACAAACACAACCATGACGGCCCCTTGGAAGATTTCAGTTTGAACTTTGTTAAAATACAACTGTTTGGATGACTGATTGATTAATTTTTGGTGCTTAGCGCCACTTTCAGCAACATATCAGCTATACCATGGCGACCAGTTGTAGTGGTGGAAGAAGCCGGAACACCCGGTGTGAACCACCGACCATGGGCAAACAACTGTCAAGCTTTATCACTTGCGGTTGCGAGTCGAGTGCACCTTTTTTGCAATTTACAAAACCGGGCGCGAACCCACGCCGTATTGGTAATAGGCTTGTATTATTCGTTAGGTAATCCAACTACTTAACTCATTGAGCCACCCGGGCCCCAAATGTTTGGTAAGTACAATTTTCGTAATTGAAATAAATATATTGCATCCATATTTTCAGGAGAAACACTTAAGTTGTTCCTGGTTAAATAAAGAATTTTTTTTTGTACAGGCTGCCACTTGCATTGACATGGGTATATTTCACAAACTGTTTACAATATATCATTATGTTCATAATTCCCATTTTCTTGGTTCAAGTTTAAATAATTTGTATATCTGAATCCGTCTTACATTAAGAGGGTACAGGTTTGAAACATTTCTGAATCAAAGCTCACGAAGTACGCATCAAAGACGATTGAAGGACACGAAATGGCGTGGCATTTGGGTTGGCCAGAAAACCTGAATATGATATACCAAGTTGTCCATTGTATTACAATTTGAATAGTTATTGTCCCCCGCCGCTTCGTCGAAGGGGACTATAGAAATGGGTGTCGTCCGTCCATCCGTCCGTCCGTCTGTCCGTCCGTGTGTTTGGTTTCTAGATGATAACTTGTGAATGAAAAGTCAGATTGAAGCTAGGTGTGGCATGTAAGTGTATCTTATGAATATCTAGGTCAAGTTCGATAATGTCAATTTTTCGACAATTTTTACTAGAGTTGTGCCCCTTTTTATACCTCAAATTTCTAAATATTTGATTTCCAGATGATAATTTGGGAACAAATAGTCAGAATGAAACTAGGTTTGGTATGTAAGTGTATCTCATGAATATCTAGGTCAAGTTCGATAGCGATCATTTTTCGACAAATCTTACCAGAGTTACATCCCTTTTTATACTTCGTCCGTGTGTCCATAATTGGTTTCTAGATGATAACTTGTGAATGAAAAGTCAGATTGAAGCTAGGTGTGGCATGTATGTGTATCTTATGAATATCTAAGTCAAGTTCGATCATGACAATTTTTCGACAATTTTTACTAGAGTTGTGCCCCTTTTTATACCTCAAAATTGCTCAATATTTGGTTTCCAGATGATAACATGGGAACAAATAGTCAGATTGAAACTAGTTTTGGTATGTAAGTGTATCTTATGAATACCAAGGTCAAGTTCGATAGCGATCATTTTACGACAAATCTTACCAGAGTTACATCCCTTTTTATACTTCAAAATTGCTATTTTTTTGGTTTCCAAGTTATAACTTGTGAATAAAAAGTTAGATTGAAACTAGGTTTGGTATGTAAGTGTATCTCATGAATATCTAGGTCAAGTTCGATAATAATGATTTTTCGACAAATCTAACCATAGGTCCCCTTTCAGAATTATTTAAGTCAGGTGAGTGATACAGGCTCACCTGAACCTCTAGTCTAAAGTAGTTTCAAAATTTAATCTTACCATATAACCTTGGCGTCGGATGACCAGTGGCCAACGGCCTTTTATTAAAATAGCATAGTTCTGTCCTGACACAAGTCTCCCGCACTTATACAAACACCACGTTCATCCAGGAGCAAATTTGTTTCCTATAGTATAATAGCAATCATACATGTATGTATTGCATTATAATAACACATATTTATTACTGTAAATAACATAACCTGTATATCTCTTTGTTACCGTCTTAAAATAACAAGGATGGTATGCATGATTAATCGCCGGACATGATAATGGTGTAAATAATTCCAGCAATTCTATTGGATAAAAATACAACACAGTTATGACACATCACAAATGAAATCATGTAATTGGTTGAATAATAGTACTGCTATAAATAGGTTTTGCTCTGCACAGGAGAGATCAGGTTCAACTCGTGTTACTTTGATGATAAGTTAGATTGGTTCGCTCTATGACCCGTACTTCCCGAGTAATCAATTATTTAGCTGAAAGGAATAAATATTTAGTGACGTCTGTTTGTTCTAAGAAAAGCCTTACCGTGCATGTGTGTTCTATAGATAAATTGACCTTGCATGTCATAACTTTGGTACACAGTTATAAAATATTGCATATCGTAGCATAAGTTGCTTTAATACAAAATGTATATTGTACAACATATGTATATATTCAAAATTGCAAAAACGAGGAATATTCAGTAAAAACAGAATAAAAGAGAAAACAAAAAATAAAGTAAAAACAAACAAAAACAAAACCACACACACACACACACACATAACTGTTGAAGTTCGATACTAAAAAATTAACAGTTTTTATAGTGAATATGAACCCCGCTCAGGCGAGGTGTACTCGATACAATATTATGTGATGATGTTTGAGAGTGACTTACGACAGGGCGGTGGTTTTCTCCGGTTTCCCCCAACAATAAAACTGAGCGCCACAATATAATTGAAGTATTATTGATAGTGGCATTAAACACCATAAACTAACTAAATTAAACGAATTTTTACAGAAAAGTGTTAATAAAGGAAATAAGTAACTTAGCATTTCTGAAATGCTGAGGTCAGACGATTAGCAAGATTTTTAAATGAAATGTATTGTATTGTTTATTATTGAATAGTAGTCTTAAATATTTTTTCAAAAAACTCTTTTTTTTTAAGTGACATATAACTATGCTGTTACATAATATGAAGAAAAAAATAATGATTAAGTAACTTGTTGCAGATAAAAAGAAATCATAGAAAGCTTTGTAAAGGAATAATCTAAATTGTATTCTTTTGAATTCTAATTATAAAATAATGGTACATGTATGTTCAAATATTTTGAAATCCGATTGGTCCATGTGATAGTTATTGTTCTTATGGCTTCAGAAATGCATGGTTGCTAGAGGTCTGATTGTCTTTCATGAAAATGACCAAAGCTGGAATCAAATTGTTCCATGTCACAGCTATTGATATTCTGCATCCAGGAATATGCAGTGCCTAGATACTATTCTAAATAATGATAACAATAGGCTGATAGCCTAACAGAATATTAACTTCAGTTGGCATTCAAATATTGCGAAATCAAATTGTTCCAGATCACAGCTCTTGTTCTTGGGATTCAAGAAATTAATCATTTAGAAAAAAAAATCTGCGAGTTCTCCATGATATGTACAAAAAAGGTAAAATAATTTGAAATGCAAGTGTTCAATGTCATAGTTATATTAATGTTCTTCTGGTTCCAGAAATATACGGTTTTTAGGTCTCAACAGGTCTAGAAACCTCCAGAATAATTACCAAATTTGGAATATTTGAAAACCCATGTCACAGCTGTTGTTCCTCTGGTTCCAGAATTGTGTGGTCGGTTGATAGGTGCTTATTTATAGTTTAAATATGCATTCTTAAGAACAAGAACATTTGTATTTTATCAGCTATATCATGGCGAAAACATGTTACATTATGTGAAGTTAAAACGATTTCCGCTTTGTACTAGACCAACACGCTAAGTTTGATTTTATAGTGCTAACTCACTGAAACAACAATCCAGAGGTAGACATGTCGTTCTACTCAGACACATTATCCTGATTCTGAACCAACCAGTCTTTGTTTCTTCCTCCTTTAGACTGTGTACTTAGTGGGGAAGCAACAAATAAGAATTGTAAAGTTTTTGGTTTGATCCAAAATAAATAAATAAATAAATAAATAAATAAATAAATAAATTAATTAATTAATTAATTAATTAATTAACACATGTGAAGAATTGAGAAAACTTGAAATATTCTCATGTAATACTCCTAATGCTTTCTTTTCAAAATACTAAACGACCTTGTACCGATTTCGTGTCATATATACATTTGTTTTATTCCTTGTTAAACATATATTTGTTGTAATCCTTTTGTGTTCAGGAAGTTTTTCGTTTTCATGTCATCTTAAGTGTTGACTATGCTGTAATAGCTTGAAGCTTTCTGTAAGAACATCAAATGTTTTCAACGGTAAGCTTTATTTGCACGAATAATAAAATAAAATAATAATACTTACAGCCGTCTCTAACACGTGTTTTCAATCCCGTGTTCGTGTTCCTGTCAGATCAATTTCAAGTCTTTATTTATTATTGTCTTGTTTTGCTTCCCAGATTTTTTTGTTTTGATCAATTTTGTGTTAATCTCTGACCTTTGGTGATTTACAACGTAACACAAAAACATAAACATACTAACCGTCATAAGAACAGCACCACTGACAAAGATTTTTTTTTATCGTGAAACTGCTAGTTTTCTAATGTTTGGTTGATTTTATTTGTCAATTATGCTGTCTTGAACAAATTACAGGTAAGGTTCAATAATTATTAAATCAACCGAAATGGAGGAATATCAGAAAAGATTTCTGTTTGTTACATGCATGGTAGAGATTTTGTTGTTTTCGTGTACAATAAATGATGAACGAAACCAACATTTTGACATGTTAAGTCCAGGTACATCAACAAGATGAGTTGTTCAATTATCCGACTTCAATGAACAGCGCCACGGTGCCTCTCAAACAGCAGTTTGTGTCATCATTGTATTCGATCGTCACAGAGCAGCAGCTCCACATATTGTTCCAATGTACCGGGTGCTTCGCGATTTAAGGATATGTCAACAAGACTACAGTCGGCGACATACTGCAAGGATCTCAATGAACATCAAGTAAGATCAGAACATAAATTGTATGTCTTGACTTTATTTATTACCACGTATTGCACCTATATTAAACAGTGATCCTCAACATTATTTAATCAGTGTGTCACAGTTATGTAGCCTATATCACTGAAAGAAGTGGACGTACGAAATGCCGATTTTTCAAATCAATGAAATTGTCATTTGGAATGTTTTGTGACTACTAAGGAAGCAAATGTTCATAGATATGACAACAATATGAACACAGATTCTACACAAACACTGGCCAGTGGATGCTGTTGACTACAGGTTGTAGACACTTCTATTGGTACTCTGATTCTGGGTTAATATGGCGGCACTATAATTACCCGTCACGCTTTAAACTTTGGCAGTTTATTCTCATTTCATCTTAATTCAAGCACAATTGATGAAATAGGAAAACAGCTATAAAGACAATAAGACTGGTACAATACATCACTAAGCATGTGAAACGATTGTAGGACACCTATGTGTCTGTTAGATTACATCTTGACGTCGTAAATATTGATGATATGTGATGCCATTTTCTTAAATAACTTCTAGTACAACACCGTTCGACGATTGCTTATGACAAAGTACATACATTATTCTTAAGATATGTCTGAGTTATATAATGTTTAATTTTTGCTATGGCAGACTTTTTATTTTCAAGTTGATAATAAATGGCTTATAACTAAATGGATTTAAGCCTGCCACGTTTGTCTACCGGAGAAATGACCAACTCGTGTGTTGCAGTTATTACATCATCAACGATTTATTATTTTCAAATTGCAACACCTTGCAATGTTTGTTTAATTATTTATGACATTCATTATTGGAAAACTTTAATTTGTTGTTATTTTACAAAAAATGTTAACCATTTTCAATCGGGAAGTCCTTGTTGATATTTCTTTAATTGGGTTATGTATTAATATAGAACCCCTGCATAAAACCGATCGCTTCCATCTGAGTTCTTCAATGGCGGCATAGTGTTTGTGCTTGCATATAAGCATATTGTATACTCCGATGTGACAGTGATATATTAAACCATAATAATCTTTGTCATTGGACAACTCGGAGGACAATGATCTTTATTATACATATCTTCTCTTTCGCGACACGACGTAAGACAATTGACATGCAGATTTAAAAAAGTGAAAAAAAGACAATATCGCAAGCACAATACTATACGTTAAGACAAGAAGCATGTGTCGGAACGATTATTCTTCCGTTTTGTTTGGTTTTCTATGTAAGACAAGCCATAAAAACAGCTCCGCGTGACCTTGTCTTACATGGCATTGTCAGCCAATGAAATCGGCCGAGTATAATCAATAATCAATTCTACGACTGCTGTAGTAATATAAATTGTCGTCTTAGTAGATCTAAAAAAATCTTCAAATATCAATTTTACCTGAATTTTATTAACTGATTTCCCCTAATAGATTTAATGCGGTTTTAAATAAGTGTGTATTTACTGCATTGCACGTGGCGTTGTAATATTTTGTGTAGTAAACATGACATTGACATGTGAATGAATGAATGAAATCGACATGCTTTATTTTTAAGTTGAAACAGAAGAAACAGGTACTTGCACTTGTCGTTATTGAAGATCTGAGATTTCTTCCACTCGTGAGAGAAATTCAGCGTCTTTCCACTCGTTCCGCTACGCTCCACTCGTGAAAAGACGGAATTTATCACACTCGTGGAAGAAATCCCAGATCTTCAATAGGGAATCGTGTAAGAACATATTATTCTTACACAGAGGATAAAGTAGTTCTCAATTTTGACGGGAAAATATTTTTCTGTCTTACACACGTACTATTACCCGCCAAAAATAATCGTTGCTTCAAGATTTTCCAGTGTTATTTATAACTCTGCTTGTGATTTTTTGTTAATATCGTTTGTAGATGTGATTAAAATAAAATATGCTTTACAAAATATAACGGTACAGCCAAAGTCTAATCTATCTGTTAAAACTCAAGAATGTCGTGTCCTTTGTTTTGAATTTGCGTATGATTTTTTGTCAACAGTTATCGATTTCCTGCGTTCACTGAATCAATCAGCTGATCGAGTTATTGACGTCACAGTGAAATGACATAATTTCTAAAAACAATGTTTGTTTTGATTTGTTCGTTTAAAAACAAACGTCTTTACTATTGTTATATTTATTGTGATGTGAAAATCCAATTTTAAATATTATTACAATTTGAAGCGTTCGTGATTTGGTGTTTCTTTCACATTGCGTATTATTTCATTGATGAATGTGATGCGGTCGTCTTCGAATACACACACTAGAAAAAGAAAAACAATTGGGGGGATGTCTTTGTAAGAAAAATAATCAAACACCGATGACAGGTCAATTGTTAGATTCTATTAGTCTTTCTCATTCAGGTAGAAAGCGAAAGTTGTAGCAACAGCATTAAATTAAATTTACATTCTAAAATATCGATGAAAGGATCTAAATTTTAATCTAAGAGGGGTCGTCGTGGTCGTGATCGAATGGTAATTGAATTTTTAGCTACCTCTGCAATCACTGCCTGTCATTATTAAGGTCCCGGTGGCTCAATGAGTTAGATAGTTGGGATTACCTAACAACTCATACAACCCGAATACCAATACGGCGTGGGTTCGCGACCACCTTGTAAATTACAAAAAGTGTGCATTTGACTCGCAGATGCAGGTTTACCAGTTGCTTGCCCATGGTCGGTGGTTCTCTCCGGCTTCTTCCAGCACTAAAACTGGTCGCCATGATATAGCTGAAATATTGCTGAAATTTGCGTTAAACACAATAAATCAATCAATCCTATCACGACTAACGTTATGAATTTGATCCCACTCAAGCGAGGTGTACTCAACAATGCAACACTATATGACAAAATTTGTCGGTGACTTGCAACAAGTAGTTGGTTTTCTCCAGGTACTCTCGTTTCCTCCACCAATAAAAATGACCACCATGATGTAACTGAACCATTGTTGAAAGTGGCTTTAAAACCATACACCAACCATCCATTTCTGAAATTACCCAATGTATTCAATATTTTTTGTTTTGCATGGAGTATTATGTTAGAACTGAAACTCTTTTCGATTTTGGGTGTATACTCTAAGGAGTTTGATTTTAATGTCGTTAGTATTACTACACAACACTGTGTTTTTACTACTGTTTGCCGTAGACGAATAAACTGTCAGTTAACAATTCCAAATCCAATGGAAAATTCATAGAAAGAAGCAAAATCGATACCCTAACAAACTAGTTCATGACTGCTCCCTTTTCTGTCTTGGTACAGGCAATTCATAAACAAGTGGCGGGGTTAAGGTAGTCTTATAGGCTCAAAGGTAATCAGATAAATGTGACTACAACACATTTATAACGTAAAACAGCAACGTAGCTCAAAACCACATGACTTATTATGAAGATTAAATCACGTGATTCATGACACATTAATATATTAAAATTTAAAAGTTCCGTAATGCTGAGAGGAAGTTGCAATATATATGTGGATGTGATTTTTTAATGTAAAGAATGTTTCATATTTTTTCGTCATAAAAACACAATTTATGAAAGATAATTCCTGGCATCAGTCCACGGTAAAGATATGTTACAATGACTAAGGCCATCTGTTCTGAAAATATGTTTTTTACCATCTATATGATTGAGTTTTCTTACAAATGAGGTGGGAAGTTCGGTAGACATCTAATTCTGCGGCACAACCGCCGCAGAGTTGGCCATGAGTATATTTCAATTTGCAAGTTTTTATGACGTCGCTTTATTTCGTGCATTTTCATCCTTACAAAAAAATCGGAACTGTTATTTACAGCAATAACAGTGATTTATTTAATCGGGATGTGTGTTTGTGCCTATACTAGTTGTGTGTCATAAATCACTGAAATTAAACGTGGAAAAAAAAGGATCGAATGCTAATATGGGGGGAAATGTAAGAAGTGTTTGAAGATACCAAAGGGTTAATCAGAATCCGTAAATCAAATAAGGAGAGGCAACACACTGGCAAAGAGAAAGAGGACAAAAGGACATATATGTTCAAAACAATACACATACAACTAAAGATGGAACAACACGAACCCCACTAAAAATTAGGGGGTGAACTTGATACGACCTATTGTTATAGTGTGTGATCAAATACTTACGACATGTCGCTGTTTTGCCCTCTGGGCACTCCGGTTTCCCTCATTAAATACACAGACATTCCGAAACAGTTTAAATATTTTTGAAAGAGGATTTAAACATTAATAGCCTATGATCCTCCCATTAAATCAAATTATGAATATGTGACATTACATATGTAGACAAAATTTGTGCAATATGGACAGACAACATTTAAAGAACACACCACAGCAATATCATCTAGAAATACACTTTCCTCAGATATTAGGACTATTACATACCAGAACATGTTAGTTTTTCTTGTTTTGGTATTTTACTTTCGTCATCAAAAAGTGACCTCTAGATTTTATTTATTTATTTTATTTTTTCCTTCTTGAAAAATGAAAAGGTGCATGTTTTAATCAAGATAAAATAAACTCAGTAAATTGTTTTCTGCCTTTCGGTCGCAATCCACCGCAGCAAAGTGTAGTATTACATGTTAAATTATGTATGCATAAAGCTCTAAAACTAACTGATTTGTTCATGTGAAGCTTTAATGTGATATCTTAAATAAGCTGTCATTATACTGGAATATAGTTTTATTTTTAGCTCTAATAAAAGGTTTGTTATTTTCCTTTCTTGGTAAGATAATTATGTGTCACTATCTCTATCATATCATGTAATTTTCTACAATCAAACAAAATATTTCTTCATGGAGATCATAAACATATTTAAACAAAGTATTGCAAAAATTTTCGACGGCACAACCGTCTTCGTCAGTTGCAAAACATAAACTTCCAAGAGATACAAAAAAAAACAACAAGACAACGTCATAATCGTGATACCATGACGTCGTAAAAAAATATATTAACTTAAAATGATCCTGAACATTATGAATAAATAAAATACACAAAGTTCAAGATCAAACTTTGTGTAATTTAAAACCTGTTAGACCGATTATTTTCTTTTGTTTATACCCTCTTGTTGAGTGTTACACATCTTAATAAACAGTGATTCGCGGGTCTGTCTATATATTGTGTTGTTTTTTCTTGAAATTTCTATTCCTGCAAATCTGAAATCTTCGATGGAATGGCCTTTTGAATTAAAATGTATTGAAACCGGCTTGTCATATTTTTTACATGTTCTGATATCAGAAAGATGATTTTGTATCCGATCCTTTAACATTGTTTCTGTTTCACCCACATAAACTATGTGCTTACATTTTTTTACAGTGGACCGCATAAACTACATTTGATGTTCTGCAGTTTATTTTCTTATTGATCTTAATAACCCTTCCGGATCTTGTTTTCAATTCTCCCCTAAAACTTTTTTCGCAGATGACACAATTTCGTCCACATTTTCCTTGTAGTCTTGATTTTGGCAATGGGTTCTTTTTTTAATACTTTTGCAGTCTTTTGGTGGACCATGATATCGGCAAGATGTTTATCCCTTCTAAATGAACATAGAGGCTGATCCTTAAATATTTTTCTTAGTTGGGGTGATTTCTTTAAAAAAAATTGATGACTACTAAGAATTTTTCCGATTTCAGGTAAAGCACAACTATAGGTTAAAATCAGGGGAACCCTATCCGTTTTTTTATTCTTGTGTTTCTTTCTGTATTTTAAAGTTTCCTTTCGATCGAGCTCATCCACTTTCAACAGTTGTTTTTCTATCAGATTAGAATTGTATCCTCGTTGTGTTAATCTCTCTTTTATCTTACATCTCTCTTTTTCATACTCTTCCTTATCATCACAAATTCGTTTAACTACAAGAGGGTATAAAAAAAAAGAAAATAATCGGTCTAACAGGTTTTAAATTACACAAAGTTTGATCTTGAGCTTTGTGTATTTTATTTATTCATAATGTTCAGGATCATTTTTAGTTAATATTTTTTTTTACGACGTCATGGTATCACGATTAGAGGTTATGATGTTGTCTTGTTGTTTTTTTGTATCTCTTGGCAGTTTATGTTTTACAACTGACGAAAACGGTTGTGCCGTCGAAAATTTTTGCAATACTTTGTTTAAATATGTAATTTTCTGACATTTAATGTCGTATATGGTATTTGCCATAAAACGGAATTACGACATTACGTCAAAAAGAAACAGAAAGTGGAGTTACATCACTGCGCTATCCCATTATAGAGACGTAAAAAACTCAGTTGCATCACTGCTTTATCCAATTATAGAAAGCATTAATTATTTACGATATTTCACATCAGAGGTTTATTTCTGATATTGTTGACAGAGGTGCAATAAATTATCACTAATTAATAGATGCTTCCTTTGATCTCAGCTCGTTACCTTTGATCCCAGCGCGTTATCTGACACTAATACTGATAATATCGCTCATTGCTACGTCGAACCCTTTTTGACGATACCAATCAACTTCATAACGTCACTTTTGAAGGTGATGACATACATTGCTCTTCCTATCGGTCTCGTTTCCATACTAGTAATAATGTCTGTCTCCATCATCAGAACTATGGTTATTCTATATAAATATAATGTACATAGAAACCACAATACATATCTATAACTATACTTTGTTAGAACAAGATATACAAAACTACAATGGTGGTAAAGATTATCCTGTGACACACAAATCAAATTTATAATATATATGATTTAATTTAATTCTGTATTTGTTTCAAGAGGATTACATACAGCCAGAGGCTACTAGTAGCTCTCCTCAACATAGATAAACACAATAACATCAGAATAGTACAAAAGAATACAAATTAATAAAGAGAAGACAAGACAATAATATAATACAAGACAAGACAAATCTCTCTCTCTCTCTCGTAAAGGTGTTCATTATAGATAATAATATTTATGATATTGGTTGTTACCTCTATATTTAATTTCAGACTATATTATATCACAGTGAACGACTGAGTCATTGTTGTTTAACGCCAACTCAGCAATTTTCAGCTATATCTTGGCGAGAGCAAGTTAATTTTCAATGACATGGCGAGGTTTGCTTTGTAATAGACCAATACGTTTAGTTGGAATTTTATAGTACAAGACTTAGTGATAAAAACGTATATATTAAATTTAGTGCGCACGACGCGTTTTTTTTTTTTTTTTATATCCTTCATCATGTACGCTCAAAATGGAATGAATGGATAGAAAGCCAAATAATTAAGAACAATTGGGGAGCAAGTTTAAATCAAAGTGCATAAATAGGATTGCCAAAATGGGTCAATGTCACATATGACTGAGCGAGGATAACGATAGTTTTAATGATAATTACAGTATTAATACCTTTGCACTCTTCTACGCTTTTTACGCATACCCCTTTCCCCCTCACTTACGCTTTTTACGCATACCCATTTCCCCCTCACTTACGCATTCTACGCATTCTGTTACATACTTTCTTTCAACATAAATACCGAAGAATTAAGTCGGTATGTTGCAAAAGTTGTACCAGTTAACGAAAATACAGATTCCAAACTTTCTATTTTCAAAATAGGAAAATCCGAGTGTGATATAAATAACGTTTAATATCTATGAATATTCACGAGTGTGTGTCATGTGCAGACGATGTAAATAAACATGGCGACGTCCACATCAAACGTGTCGGACGTTTGACATCAACTGACAACCACACAGCTATCTCTGGACCAATATTCTTCATGTATGGCTTAAAATTTGCGGAAACACTTAAATTTTACAAATCCCGTTGAACATAATTTTAAAAGAGTAGAAATCTGTACGTTAAATATAAAAGTTTACAAAACAGTGTGTGTAAACACACTTGTCGATTTTCCGTGATAGATGCTCAGCCAAATATCAATAATCTGGACCTTCCTCTAAAGATATATCGCCAAAAATTTCAATAGAAAAGCAGCAAGAGCTCGTAGAAATCATTGGATATTCGAGCCATATTTTCTGATTTTGCAATCGGGATAGAGCGGGAAGAGTTATTGAACGCTGGCTTGGGGTATTTCACAAAGTCATAACAAAAAAATGCAATTTACCGACATATTGTTCCATCAATTGATTAAACAGTTGCCTAGTATTGATGTACTCAGGCTTTGGAGATCAACCATGCACGGTAAGTAACATACCTTCTTCTAAAATATAGTTATAGTATCAAAAAAAATATCGTTTCAAGCGGGTCAATTGGGGTTCAATTTGAAACAAAAAGATGAACGAAAATCGCACAGAAAATTTACACGAACTAAATATATAGATCTCCGTTTCTTTAAATGAATAAGAGATTGAATATAATTCACGAATTTTGTTTTTTTTACCCGAAAACGGTGAAAACAGCAAACATACATATTTAGTTCTCAAATTCTCCCAACTTTTAATAACCTTATCCAATCAGAGACTACATATGACGTAATTATGGCTATTCGAAAATATCGGAATTGTTTAATACATCTATCTAAATGAGCTGTTCCGATATTCTTTGATATTTTTTTTTTTAGAAAAGAGGGTATCTTAAGTAAACAAATTTTATTTTGTTCCTTTAATGAAATTTTCTTCATGAAAACTGAGATAGTGAATACACATTTTTTTTTTATACAAGTCCCACTGGTATTTTGTACAAATAAAATGTACATCTGTCTAGATTTTAACATGAATTTCCATGCAACATTTTTGAAACAATTTTTGATAAAACATCATGTTTGAGTGCTACCAGGAAAGCTTTACAAAGTATATGTGTAAAGTATTCATTACATTATGGTGTAATGTAACATACCTGTACATAAGATTAAGATTAAGATTCAGATTTTTTATTTGCGAATTATCGGCCCATATGAGCATTACAATCAATATCAAATAAAGTTAATAATACAATAAACAATAATCAATAATATTAAAGAAAATATAAGGCAGTACACAGTATTGCAAATGATTCTGATTAAGTAATACTGTTACTGGGCTCGGCCCAAATTCCATATGTTTAATTAATTTGTTTTCTCTTTACATCATTATTGTGTGCACACTTGTTAAATTGGTATGGCATTTATGATACATGCAGCAAACATTTCTGGAATAATGCTATTTTTTCATGTAGTTGCCACCAAAACATATATAAAAGATAATTTTTAAATTGCATTTTATTTAAACTTTTTGCACATGTACATGATCAACTATTTCTGGAAAAGATAATATAGTTGTAAATTTTAGTTCTTCATTTTCTTTCTCTATTACTTGGGCCTAATGTTTTTTTTTATTCTACAGGTGTGACCATGTGTAAGTAGATCATGAAGAATTGTAAATGCCACTTATGAAAGTTGATGTTGATTGTGATTCGGTGTACAATCAAATTGCATAGGATCAAAAAACAAAAAAATATTTTAAAGAAATCACAATGATTTCACATGAAATTCACATGGAACAAGTTGGTCATGGACTTGGACACAACAATATTTGTAGTCATGATCAAATGTAAAATTATAGCATATATAAAGAAAAGAGAGTGACATTTAATGGACTGCTGAGAATTAAGATAAATAGAAAGTTTCAAATGTAATAGTAGAAGATAACACATTCCAGTTTATTGATTTATGACAATAATTTTTTTTTATAGTTGATGAAGGTGACAAATATGAACTACCAGATATTACAGACACTTTTAGTTGAATTTTTTCTACTGCAAACAGCTGGGTCATATCCAGAATTGTCTCTGGCGGGGAAGGGGGAGGTGGAAGTCTAAGTGGGTCCAGATTAAATCAACCCAATTCAATGGGTTTTTTTTACCACTTTTCAACATATACATTGAACATTCTATGTTTGGGGAGGGGGTGTGTGGGGTCCGAACCTCCTGGTCCCTGCTGGATCCATCATTGTACAGTATACATTTTAAAGTTTTTATCCATTATTAAATAGCAATTCCATATTACACAAATTATCTAGGCTATATAAGAAGCAAACAACTTGTAAACAATATCCAAAGCATGGCGAGAAAAAACGGAAACTGTATTTGGTTGTGTAAAATGCAGTAAACATTTCTTTCAGTTTTATCTGTCAGAGACCATACTGCAGTTCTTGATGTCAATATCTTGCTATACTCAAATTAGTCATAACAAAATCATTTCATGGATACATATAAGAACCATAAATAAAGATTTTCAACTTTTAGATCACTGTCTGCCTTAGTCCATCCACACACCCACAGCTATTTTGACTTGTACTATTAAGATATTAACATTAGAATCCATTTGAATACCAGCATGGTCCAATATGACCTGTCAGTTTTCTAATTATATGTTAACACATGATTATTGTTTGTCAGTATGTCATATGTGATATGACCATCCCTAAGGCGACTGGCTGAGGCAAAAAATATGTGAATTTTCCAGTAACATGATAAAATGTTTTTAGTATAGGAAGTTGGTACACAACAGGTGTGAAAAGTAGTTTTACAATGGAAATTACTGAAATGTAGAATAAATGTTCACCAGACACGATCCATTTCATAAAAAAATAAATAAAAATGAAAGATTTGTAAAGTAAACTGAGCTATTTAAATCCTTGCAAAACTATATTTAGATCCGCATAAAATATTCAGAATACTATTGTTTTTTTTCACCTTCAGCGTTGGGGCCGTTATGGTCCTGATCGTATGGTACTTGGATTTACAATTACCCGTGCAATCAGTGTCTACCACCACTCAAGTTGTGAGTTGGAACCCCTGGTATTCTGATTTCCTCCACTAATAAAACTGACCGCCACGATATAACAGAAATATTGTTGTAAGTAGCGTTAAACACTATGAACTAAACCACCTTCAGTGTTATATATACTTGATAAAAAGTTAAATGGTCCGTCCTAAATGAAATAACGGAATTCATATCTGACTAGTTAAATCTGTTCCGATTGTCATTTATTCAAATTGAAGAATCTGCCATATTTTCTAATAACTTTATTCCAAATACCGCGGTAGGTACGGTACTTCAGGTTTCAGTTAACCTTCAATCATTTTGAAATAACAGTAAATCCTCTTCGATAATGTACGTAGTGTCGGCGCGGCGAGTGGTTGATTGTGTTTGAGAAAAGAATGAAAATATCGTATCATCTGTTTGATTTATGTTTCTATGAAAAATGACGTTGACTGGTCCCTGTATCCTTGATATTTGCTGCATAATTTAAAAAAGAACGAATCTAATAATTTATAGTCGATTTTAAGAGCTTTATGTAGCTCATGCTATTTGTTATATGTATATATGTGCCGATTTTAAATAAAATTTACTTATTAGATATTTTTTGTTTGTTCGAGAAATCGTAAAAAGAACAATTTTCGTACAAGTGAAAAACCGAGTACAATGATAAATTCCTTTTATTAAGCTCGGAATATAAAGAAAACTTATAGCAATGCTCGCCAAAGTCGTTCCTGGTGAAAAATTGTGCGCACTGATTTATTTTCCCACCTTCCGATGTTTGATCATGCTCCCAGTACTCTTCAATTAAAACTGGACACTTATGCAAAGTTTGACTTGTGGTACGTAACGGAAAGCGCGGAAATAGGGGTGTATAACGTCAAAGACGTTAATAAAAAGACCACATTCAGCTCCGGAGTACAAGAGTGGGAAAGTGTTAATTAAGGAAATGTAAATTTTAATAACAAATATATCTAATAAATCATGCCGATCCTGAAACACTGACTACTGGGCGGATGATACCCTCGGGGACTAATAGTCCACCAGCAGAGGTATTGACCGAGTGATAGTAATAAAAACGTAGATATCAAATATAGTGCGCGCGACGCGTTTCTGAAACAACAGTCCATGGATAGACATGTCGCCCCATTCGGTTCCAACCTGTCTTTGCTGTTCCCCTTTAATACTGAGTGGAGAAGCAACAGATACCAATTTTATAGTTTCTGGTTTGACCCAACAGGGGCACGAACCCACAATCTACCGCTCTCGAGGCGAGTACGCTAATCATTACACCACCGATGCGGTTATATTATATAACAGATTATATGACTTTAAGAATACTGGCTCTAACAACTTTAAACTACATACTCATTAAAATAAGACAACAGACACAGTAATGTAAAACTATAGATTAAAACTGTTAACATATAATACTCCACAATGTTAGAATACGAACGAGCATTGATATTAGATTTTATATTTGAATCCTATTATAGCCTACACATTCTCACTATGTTAAATTACATGAATAGAAAGCAGACTTAATTAATACTGGCCAATAGAGTCTCGCAAAGACTTTAGAAGCTTAAGAACAGTTCCAAAATCTAATCGAGAAATGGTAAAAACAGAGGTAAATTAGATACACATAAAGGTTTAGGGAAGACAAAATAGCTATCACACGGACGTCATTGGTAGCGGAAGGCTAAAAAGAATATAAAAATGAATTGGTTAATTAATTTAAACCCTATTTCATCAATTTATAATCATATAACCCACATCAAAAAGAGAAATCAACAAATAAATAAAGTTATGATTGTTTTCATGTAAATCTGCGCTTTTGTTAGTGAATGAAGGCTATGACTGTTATTAGTAATTGGTATTAGGCTTAAAGATGGGGAAATGGAGTTTCATTGTATGTGAAACACCAAATGGCGTCATCAATTGTGTACTCAGCGCCATTGTTATTCAGTTTAATTTGTGTTCTTACAAGTAACATCGTACGAATTCAGATGTAAAATTTGAGGGGTGGAGTTTCGAAGTGCATCCTATATTCACACCCATGTGATTTATGTTGCACTGTCCACCACAAAGAAAATGAAAATTTCCGGGTTTTTATTTGTAATTGAAACACCAAATCTTTAATCACCATCATTGTTATTCAGTTTAATTTGTGTTCTTACAAGTAACATCGTACGAATTCAGATGTAAAATTAACGAGGTTCGAAGTCTTAATTCACAAGCGTTGACAGCCATATGATTGAGTTATGTCATGGTTACGAAATTACTTTCCTTACAATAATTGAAACGAATCCTATGATGATAATGGTGTATTGTTTTTTTTTTTTTTTGCAATATTGTCAAACCTACGAGTAAAAGTTCTTTATTGCTAAAAACATCAGAAATAAATAGTCACGTGCGCATGATATTTTTTGTAAACACTAGCTTTCTGTGTTACATATACGCTTATAACACAACAATACACAGTACGATAGTTTGACTGACATGCCTTGTCGAATAATCAGAGTTAGCGTAGCTTTGAAGTACAGCTCGAAGGGCTGATCGCAAAATAAAATAAAATAAACTAAATAATAATAAAAATAAGATAAAATAAATAAAGAAATAAAAAAAGAAAAAAAAAAACTAGTTTAGATTGATATGTGAATCGATGAATCGCATTACAATCACCAGTTAAATAATATATGCTCTATTTACATAATGTGGGTGTCGTTGTGGTCATGATCGTATCGTTGTTGGATTAACAACTACCTATGCAACCAGTGCCTATCACCACAAAGGTTGTCAGATCGAATCCCGTTCATGGCGGGATGTACTCAATATAACTATATTTTTGTGATAAAGTTTGTCAGTGAATTGCGGCAGGTCGGTGGTTTTCTCCACCAATAAAAATGACCGCCACGATAAAACTTAAATATTGTTGAAAGTGACGTTAAACACCATACTCTATCTCTATTTACATGTGATACATCTCTATTTACTCTCACACCAAATTATATTTTGGGAACTGACCATTTAACTTTATAGAGAGAGGAAGGGGGGGGGGGG
>MJUT01059690.1:301733-362525 GCA_002080005.1 Gigantidas platifrons
TGGTTCCTCAGATAAATCGGACTGACATTAGTCACAATTGCAATGAATTTTTCCACAACAACTTTACAAATCCGCCCATATTCAAATAAAATTCAGAAACTCGTCCTTCATTTAAATGTCCAATTTTCTTCATCGAAGCGACAACACTTGAATGTGCGGCCATATTGATTACACACTATCATTGCTCGTAGATTCATACGCGTGGAATGAAATATACAAATTAAATAAAATAATATAAAAGACAGTTTGGAAGTCTATATAATAAACAGTATAACTAATCATAGATTTTGAATATCAAAATAAGACCACTCGTGACCGAATACGCATTAAGGATTAAACTCGTGGACGGAACAAGTTCCGCCCACTCGTTTAAATCCTTATGCGTACTTCGGTCTCTCGATGGTCTTATTTTGATATTCAAAATCTACGATTAGTTATACTATATATATTTAGATTAAAATACAGGTGTTTTGTATATGCATTATCAATGATGGTCCCAAGACTATATCGTTTATAGCCTATATCGCATACTCTATATCGTATACCCAAGAAAAATTCAAAATTTTAAATTTTCCAAAATTTCAAAATTTTTCCAAGAAAAAAAAATTCAAAATTTTCAAAATTTAAAAAAAAAGAAAATTTCAAAATGTTCAAAATTTAAAATTTTTTAAATTTCAAAATTTTCCAAAATTTTTCAACATTTTCATAAAATACATGTATTATCAAAGGCATGGTTGAAACATGATATAATGAACATTACATGTCAAAATATGTATCATATGCCGTATCAACCCTCGACCTATATTACCGCTCGGTCCGGGGCCATTGGGGTGATATAGGGTTCTCGGGTTGGTACGGCATGTGACACAGATCTTGACATGTAATATTCAGTATATAAAACAATATACTGGTGACCGAGTTATCATAAAATGGAAAAACTACCACACCCTCTGAACAGTTGTAAAATCTAATTCCAACCCTCCCTTATAACTTGATGAACAACGCTATTGTAAAGAACACAAGGTCCTAACCTTGATCTTCAGACATAACATATTTAATCTTCGTGACACAGGACTTGTCATATGCATACAATTAGCTCTATCAAACAGCTGATGGCCTTATTCATCGTGCGATTTGTATTAAAATGTTCTATAACTNTTGTGTAAAGTACATTTTTGTAGGACGATGTTTGTTGATATTGCTGACACGACAGTCCCTAATTTGATATATGTTAAAAAAAATAATATTAACTAGCTAATGGTGTTGATTAATTTTATTTACTTTTGTCATGTTCACAGGAATTATCGTTTAAATGTTGGGAGAATTTGGTGATAACTCCTGGTGACTGTTGATAAGTCCTGCTCAGCTCACGCGAACTTTGATACGAGTTTTGCTTATGGAGTCAGCAGGTAGATATAGCGGGAGGGAAGGATGATAATTAATATATATCATATATTTAGATTAAAATACAGGTGTTTTGTATATGCATTATCAATGATGGTCCCAAGACTATACCGTTTATACCCTATATCGCATACCTTATATCGCATACTCTATATCGTATACCCAAAAAAATTTCAAAATTTTAAATTTTCCAAAATTTCAAAATTTTTCCAAGAAAAAAAAATTCAAAATTTTCAAAATTAAAAAAAAAAGAAAAAATTCAAAATGTTCAAAATTTAAAATTTTTTAAATTTCAAAAGTATCCACAATTTTTCAAAATTTTCATAAAATACATGTATTATCAAAGGCATGGTTGAAACATATGATATAATGAACATTACATGTCAAAATCTGTATCATATGCCGTATCAACCCTCGACCTATATCACCCCTCGGTCCGGGGCCATTGGGGTGATATAGGGTTCTCGGGTTGGTACGGCATGTGATACAGATCTTGACATGTAAAATTCAGTATATAAAACAATATACTGGTGACCGAGTTATCATAAAATGGAAAAACTACCACACCCTCTGAACAGTTGTAAAATATAATTCCAACCCTCCCTTATAACTCGATGAACAGCGCTATTGTAAAGCACACAAGGTCCTAACCTTGATCTTCAGACATAACATATTTAATCTTCGTGACATATGACTTGTCATATGCATACAATTAGCTCTATCAAACAGCTGATGGCCTTATTCATCGTGCGATTTGTATTAAAATGTTCTATAACTTCATGCTTTGTTCATATCAACATATCAAGGGCATGCAAATTACTGGTTTTTCTATATATATATACTTATATGTATGAAAAGTCTGTAGGCCTTTTAAATTCCGTGAATGATGCTGATGCATCTTTTGAAATCTACCAATACGAATTTATACATTTCAAATTTCGATTGTTCACCTTACGGCATCATATGAACATAATCGAGAAAAAAAAACGTTAAGCTCAGCATTAATTAAATGGCGTAGACTTGAGTAGACGAAGGTAATTTGGTACCGCAAGGTGAAATATTGAATAGTTTGTATTGGTAAATATTTTTCACAATTTCAAAATATATCGTGCATTTATTCTTGCAAAGTTATTATAAGCTGATATACATAAATATCAAACCTGCGTCTCTTCGAGTAACTAATAATTGATTGTTTTTCCTTTGGTCAAAATTACAAATGTATACAGTTAGAATTCCCAGGCACGCATCTAACGTCCGGTACTAAGAGCAATATATGATTGTTTTCATCACGCACAACCAGGGGCACAGTTATTTATATTTTTATTCCCGTAAAAAAAGGAGGCGGGGTGTATCACAGCACTGCTAGCATGTCATTGTTTACACATGTAAAATATCATAATACTGTGTTTTACATAGCTGCTATGCTAAGTTAGGGTTTCTACAGTTCTGTTTGTTTGGTTATGGCTTTAGAATGCAACAATGGATTATGACGCTAGCAATAATTAAAAAAAGGTCCGAACAGGAATCGAATCCATAATCCACACCCCACCCCCTGAGGAGAGCATCAAAGAGGTGGTCAAGTTTTGCTTTCAATAATGCCTTATTACACATATATATGTTGAGTTAAACTCCTGATTGATTGACTTCAAATGTAATCTATTTCTACAAGGTCATCATCTGAGATAGAGATAAGAGTTAATGTCTTTATAACGATTTATTGTCTAGGGCGGATTAGAGATTAGTGTCATGTAGACATCTTTATGTTTGATTGTACAACAATTTGAGATATGCATGAAGTGAGAAAACCATCGATCTGACCAACTTTATCACTTACATAATGATGTTTCGAGTACATCGAATACACATTACCATAATCGGGTTTATTCGAGCTCAAAGATTGCACATGTAGTTGTAAATCCAACTGCTATACGATCAAGATCACATCGGTCACTCAACAAGATATGAAGTGAGGCCAGCTATTAATTTTTAATAATTGAACTGCAGTTTACACCAAAAAGGCTGCGAACGGATATTCAACAACAATTTACGGCACTTAAGGATATCCCGTCATGCGCACTAAATAATATATTTACATTTTTATTGTTATCACGTGGGTTGTATCAAATACACCTTGGTATAACCCAGATTCGAAAGTCACTGATTACAAACGTAGATGTAAATCCAATAAACCATTTGCACCTTTCATACTTCTAAAAAGTTTTTTTAAGGGAGTCAAGGTCGGAAAAAGTGTCCCCTTACATGCAAAGTTTAATGACAATGACATATATTCTTCCTCATAAATGTTCAACATTTCAATGTTGCAACAACCTGTGAGTTTTCTATTCCTATAGGGGTTAGTGTTATGGTGTTTAACGCCACTTTCAACAATTTATCAGCTAAATCGGTGTGGTCAGTTTTATTGGTGGGGGAAATTGGAGTACCCTTAGAAAACCGACCTGTTGCAAGTCGCTGACAAACTTTATTGCATACTATTGTATCTTGTACACCTCGCCATCAGCGGGATACGAACTTCAGTGGTGATAGACACTGGTTGCACAGGCAGGTGTAAATCCAAGCAGCCTCCTCTGTTTCCCATCAAATTACCCTCTGATTTTTTAACGAGATTCAAATATTTACAAATTATGAGAAAAGTCTACTCAATTTCCCTGTCTTTTCTATTGCTATCATTTTGGTACCATTTTGCCTGTTGTAATAGAAATAACCGGTATGCAAAAGATAACAAAACGTATAATTTTAGAATCAAATCGGGAATATGCAGAAGGCCAAGTACTATGCGTTTTCCACAGAGAAGGTCCCTTCCCATTTACTGTCAACTTGCAACATACATTGAGATTAATTCTACCATAAACACTTAAAAAGAATATACTATTCTCGCTACAGAAAAGCGGTGGGAAACTGGATTGATTTTGGGTCAATTACCAATTACAACAAGGATAAGAGGTATCGTTACACTTTTTCACGCTTTCCTCAGTGTTTCAAATGAAGCAAAGCAAGCAGTTGTGAGGCATAAACTGTTTAGAGACAGAGCCAATGCAACAAACATCTGTTTGAATCAACGTCTGAGTTAGCTCTGCGTTTTGGTGGCCAGTGGTGCTATTTTTAGATACAGACAGGAGATTAACGAACTTTTATTTCTTTGATGATAAATCAACACGGAACTCCAATCATGTTATACTAATCATTAACATAAACGCTTCGAGGTTTTGTTTACCAGATATATATAATCAATCATCTTTGTAAAACATATCTAACTTATTTATCAAACAACGATATTACTGAATAGCTGATAGGAATCTAACCGAACAAGCGTAAACCTGTTTTGAAGCAAAGATAAACGAATAAGATCGAATACATCTTTGATTTCTGCTATACTTTTCCTAGACAGTGAACAGTGTCGAATGACCTGATAGTGGTCAATGTTCTCGTACATCCTGAAATACACAATCAAGACAAAATCCAATAGAACGACACGCCCTTGTGATTAATTGTGATGGTCAACAATATCAACAAAACTAACAACTACCTCTCACCTCATTTCGTTGAACTAAAACACAACAAAACAACCACACACACACACTCACTCCACATATACCGATGGAAATCCGGGAATGTTTGAATTTATCTTGTTCACTGGCGCTCGACCAAATAATGGAAAAATGAGGGACCGTGATGGCGTGATCGTATGGTAGTTGGATTTACAATTACATGTGCAATCAGTGCCTATCACAAGTTGTGAGTTCAATCCCAGTTCATGGCGAGGTGTTCTCGATATAACATTATGTGATAAAGTTTGTCAATGACTTGCGAGAGGTTAGTGGTTTCCTCCACCAATAAACTGAACGCCACGATATACTAGTAACTGAAATACTGTTATAAGTGGCGCTGAGCCCAATAAAGCAAGCAACCAACCAAATAATACAACAATAACATTACCGACGTCATGGATTCTGTGGCGAAAAAAAAATCTTTGTGAATGGAATTAAAACATTTTTAAAATCTTTTGTATATATTTTCGAGGTTACTGAAATTTGAGTTTTATGAAAACGTAAATACTTTATGTAGATACCACGACGCGTTTCTGTAATAATCTTCATTAGTTACTCTTATAGTCAGAAGATTAGACAGCATACTAATTTTACATTATTTGGGAGGAAGTAAAGCAAATGGCTTCAACAGTATAGCTAAACTCTACCGAGGCCATCTTTTCCGGGTGGGGGGTCCATCTAAGTCTTGATAAATAACATTCATTTCAAGAATAGAATAAATATATCTAATGCAATTTGCGTTCCGTATTATTTAAAAAAGAAAAAAAAACATTTCAATATTCATATACCACGGTCTGTTCTAAATCTTACAGTTCATTGACGGGTATGAATGCGTAGACGAAATCAATAACTCGTACAAAGCTCTTTTAGTGACATACCAGAATGCATCATTATTAATGTGAGTGACATCTGGTAATGGTTTTGTCGCTTTGTGTCATTACAGATTCTATAAATACTACTTCTTTGTTCAATTTAAAAGATTTGTTATTTGGATCGTGACAAAGATAAATATATATCGTCTATGTTTGTTCTTTGTAACACAACAATTTTTTTAGTTGGCACTCAGAGACCTGTCGTATCTCTAATCTTGATATAGTTTTGTCGTAGCATTTAGTACATACACATTACGTTGGTATTTGCTCTCTCCCGGTGGACATGTTGTCATCGATGACTTTTTATGCTTTAATTTGTAGGTTTGTCTCATATGTCTATTTGTTCTTGTTATGTGTCTTTTCTAACTTGGACTGATGGTGGTTACTAGACAATACATTCGTTTATGATTAGTTGTTGCTTAGCGTCGACTGAACATTATTTAAGCTATACTTGTGTTTATAAGAATATTACAAACAAATGTAACATGTCGGTCGGACAGGCACAGGTTAGACTGACACAGGAAATTGACAAAATTAATGAAACCTGAAAATTGACCATTTTGTTGTTGATTAAGAACTGTTGCTAGCTGTCTTTTACATGTAAGGAGCCCGAAAGTCCTCATTTACGAAGCATTCATTATCGTCCCGCTCTAAGGATTAGTTGTGTATTTGAATCGTCTCACAATCTACTGGAGAGATGCACCAAACAGCAAAGTCACTGGGTTATTTCTACATACTTCGTGGATAAAACAAATCGGAGTGCTTGTACGTCTTGTATATTTAATTAATAATGAAATTTTGAAACTGTTTTGATCATGAGCGTCACCTGATAAATGTAATTCCAGAAACGTGTCGTGCACACTACATTAAATATCTACAAGCATCAAATAGGGATCAGAACATAGAACATTTTCCAATTATGAACAACAGCTCTACAAACAATGATGTAAATAAGAAAAGTAATATCTTTCAGTATTTCCATTCAATAGGCTTTAATGTATATACAACATTTTACTGTTGATATATTAGTTATGAAGGACAGTAGCAGAAAGTTTTAAGTAGTTCTCTGGCCTTCGTCTTTTTAACTGTAAGTAGATGAAGCAGCCGCGAGGCTTATCGATGGTAGACCAACTGGATAAATCTAATCATAGAGGCCCAATATGGCTAAACAAAGATAAGATTGCAGGCTCATGTCTGTATTTTCATATTACTAGATATATTTATGTATTTATTGTATTTGTCTATGTGTATATTTGTATGTTTATGTCGGTAGAAAAGCTCTCTAGATCTTATATGTTTATTGTTTGTACCTTATCGTACTATAAATAAAACTTTCTGTGTATTAGCTGTAAGTCACAATATTTAATGGATTTCTGTAAAATTGGGATATCAGTCTTTTGCATGTAAGTAGTTATTCAAATATGTTGCACCTATGTTTTCCCATATAGAACTTTCCATTTATATGTAGCAACATTCCAGCAGCACCTACATATGGAGTAAAGACCTCTCAGTTGATCCGATATTCCAAAGCTTTCTATCAAGATTTCCTTGATAGAGGTTTGCTGCTAACAAGGAAGCTTTTGAATCCAGGGTTGGCATTGGTTAAGTTGAAGGTATTACTTCGAAAGTTTTAGGGTTGCCACTGTGACTTGGTTAAGTGTTACGGAATATCGGTGTCACAAATGACCACGGATATGTTCCAAAACTAAGGTTCACCTCTCTAAGGCATAGGTGACCTTAGCCGATTTTGGGCTATCCCTGTTATTTCAGAAACGGGTTGTGCGCACTAAATTGGATATCCTCAATTTTTTGCACGTCCATATCATTTTCGCATTCATAACTTGTCACCGGTTTTGCAACTACAGTATCACGACGGGTGCCTGCTCTAACGGAGCACCTGAGTTCCCCTAGTCTCAATCTTTACTTTTCTGTGTATTGTTTGTATGTAGATCGTTGTTTATTCTTTTGTTGTTTGTTCTTTTGGCCATTGTGTTGTCTATTTTCATCGATTTACGGATTCTGATTACCCCTTTGGTATCTTTCGAGCTCTTGTTACATATTCAGATACCAGAAAAGGCAATGAACAATCACCGTATTTGTTTCAATCGATTCGACATCACTACCTACTGGTAACTAAGATGATGGTTTCTTTTATTGAGTATTTTTCTTTGTCATCTTTTATTTTCAAAATTTTAACCCAAAGGGGAAGGGTATATATAGTTGTTCACTTGAAAATGTTTCTTATCATGATTTTTTCCTATACATTTTGTAGGTGCCTTGAACGTCCCACCTGCTCTAGTATAAATGCGTATAAAATTTTATCTCATCTCAAATTAAAAAAAAAAGTATATTCAAAGTACATGCTGTGTCTATTTCGTTTTCGACTTTGAAAAAAATCTTATCACACACCATAGAATTTTAAAAGATCTTTATGATATGAATTTGATAAACAGGTTACATCGTTGCATTTCAATTTATTTTAACAGATATTAAAATTTTAATTCAAATTTAATAATTCATGGCAGGTGTTTGAGAATAGGAAATGTGTTTTCCACAAGAAAGCCTCAAGATTGATACATTTAGCATACCGAATGTTTTATAGATAACATTGAAGAATTTCGTCATATCATAGGTTTCCCTATACATATATTACAATCACCTCTCATCTCAGCTTATCTCACTGAACACAAAATCGATTTGAAGACAATAAAGTGCCTGTACCCAGAGAGGAAATTGAGCAGATCAGTATATATTGTGTAGGTAAATTGATTCTTCCCCTCTCTGTGATTTTGTGATGGTATTTTGGAATTCTTCCGCCAATGTGGTATGAGTTGTGTTCATTTTATTACAATTACGTATTTGAACAAAAAAAGACAAGAACTATGCCTGCCAAATAAATTTACGTTGTCAAAATCAAAATCTGCTACAATAAACGCTAGAGAATACGGAAGGGCCAATCAAAAATGGACAACCCAGAGAAACTGGCAACATAGGGTACACAACCCGAAGAAAAACAAAACACAAGACAATATGTGTTAGACACCCCTATGCACAAACTACCACAAATAATGTTAATAAGACATGAGCTCTCCTACAAACAACTAGAGGTAAAGACGAACCGAACATCGTTTTCATGCGGACATCGTAACGAATGTTTCCAATAAAAAGAATTACTCGATCTTCAGATTTATGTGTATATTTTGTAGATGCTTGTTTGTCATGGTTGTCATTTTTTGTTTGCCATTGTGTTATCTGTCTTTCTACGATTTACGGATTCTGATTACCTCTTTGGTATCTGCAAACTCTTCTTGCACCATAACCTTGATCAAACTTTACTATCAAAGATAAACATATAATCTTAATGTCTTGTATCAATTCAAAATACATAAAACTAAGTGCCAATGCACTTAGTATTTACATGTTCCACCGAGTACTAACCGGCGTGCTGTTCACACAACTCTGTTAATTTTATATAGACGGCTAATTCAATCAAAACTGGATTACGTTTAATAATGTATATGAGTCCGCCCATAAATAATACATCAAACTCTCCTACAGCATACCTTATTTATGATAACATTACGCCACTCACTTGTAAAACATCTCATATTGATAGTTGTATGTATATATTTTGAAGTCGTACATGTTTATTTACTAAAGTGTTTTTATCGCTATATTAATTAAACGTTAGAGAATACTGAAGGGGCAATCAAAACAGGACAATCCAGGCAGCATATGGTACACACGACTAAGACAAATAAGACAAAACACGACACAACATGTGTTAGTATAAACATATTTTATTAATCAATGCATATGAATATAGTACAACAATTTAAATACAACAATAGTAATGAATATGAATTAATTAAGGGGATCCGAAAACAAGTTATTAAACTTATATAAATCGGTATCCCATGTGTTGGACACCACTATGGGCAAACACACACAAATAAGACATGCACCCTCCTACAAACAACTGGAATTACCTAAATAAAATAAGTCTTTTGTTGTGAAAATAAAGTGAGATTTGGAGAATTTAGAACGGGTTTGAATAAAAGAACACATATTAATATGGCAAAATTTGTTATTCTTTAAATTCAAAACAATTTCAATTTCTCTCTTTGGTAGAATTCCTCCATTTTTGTGTTATGTGTTTGTTTACGTCGAGTATTGCTTGTCATTGTTTCTGATTTTCTATCTCATGATTGCTTTTTTATTGACGCGCGTTTTGTTTTCTAATGTCTTTATATATTTATTATTCATCTTGCTGACAACATTGATTGCTTGTTCAGCCCCCATATATACATCTTGCCAATTAAAAGTGTTGCACTTAAAACATTTAAAATTGCAACCAATTGCAAAAGCATTGAGGCTCTTGAATATAAGATTACTTAGCTCTGAATTCATAGTACCAGAGTCATTACGAAACACATTGATTAGGAAAAAGGCCACGGATGTTATGCATTGTGTTGTCTGTTCTTCTTCGATATACCCCTTTTGGTATCTTCAGACTCTTCTTATCTATCGTTATACTGATATTCCACTATTACACTTTGATAGGATCGATATGATGATTGTAATAAATTACATAAAATTCAATCAAAAGCTGGAAAAGCATGTTCCTACAGTAAAAAATAAACCGGGATCACTTAGTTGAACCTTGATGTAATATAGGTATGCAATTCTAGTTGAATCAGGCGTTGTATATTATCTATCCTGCAATCAGTACATTTAATGTACAAATATGCTATACGAATACATGTTTGCTTTATTCGTAGTACATGTATACGAATAACTTTTAAAGCCTAGGAATAACTTTTTAACCATTTTATGAACGATGACCAATGTCAATAATCGACCGTCGTCTTTTTCTAATAAATGTTTTCGTTCTCGCTACTAAATATAAATCGACAAAATGAAATAAAATGAAACTAATAATTTTAAAATTCCATAATTTTTTCATACATATTTTAAGATAAAAAAAACACCTAAACAAAACAAAAATCTTAAACAAATCCGTCTGTGTGCTTGCAACATGTTTTTCATGGTATGGTCAATTAACATTTTTTTTAATAATTACACCTAATAGAAATTTTTGATTTGCAAGCCTCAAGTAGTCATTAATTTACAGAACAGTTTGTCCAATTATATTGTCATCATTAATTTACTCTGCTGCAACAGATTCACAAACAAATGGTGTAAATAAGACAGGTAATGTGTTATGTATGTATATGAGTTATTGTATATACAATTTTACTGTTTTTGTTTTCTAGATTAGAAGGACAGTAACACAAAGTTTGAAATAGTTCGCTGACCTTCAGAGTTTATTTTCACAAATGCGGATATTAGGGCAGCAAACCACCAATCATCTTATTGGCTACGGCAGAATGTAGTTGTTTGTGCAGATTCTGTATTAATAGAAACTAGATTGAGAGGTTCCTTAAAATATTTGAATGGGAATTTTATTGTGCATCCATTTATTTTTCGGGCCGTCGTGGTCGTGACTGTATCGTAGTTGGATCTAAAACTACCTATGCAATCATTGCCTATCACCACTAATGTTGTGAGTTCGAATTCCGCTCAGGCAAGGCGTACTCGATACAATATTATGTGAAAAAGTTTGTCAGTGAGTTGCGGCAGGTCGTGTTTTTCTCAGGGTACTCCGGTTTACTCCACCAATAAAACTGACCGCCACGATAAAGGTAAAATATTGTTGAAAGTGACGTTAACCACCATAATGAATTACAATAGAAGACGCAAATATATTTGTCCACGAAAGATGTTTGCAAAGTCCACCCATTTAGCAAATTAACCAAAAGGTGATGAGGAAATATATGTTCAATTGATAATTTTGCTTACCATCAGTTTTTTTCTTAAATCGTTTTAGTTTCTTTGCAGCTTGTTCTAGTCATAATACGCATAAAGTCTTATAGTATCTCAAATAAAAAAGTATATGCTGTGTCTATTTAGTTTTCGACTTTGAAAAGGGTTATCACACAACATGGAATCTTAGCAGATCTTAATTATTTTGGCTTGATAATGATGCTACGTTGTTGATTTCAATTTGCAAACTGTATTTAAAGAGATAGAAGATATCAAGGCAACCTAAGTTCAAACTGTTCTTCCGATTTTCATATGTCTACATGTAGAATAGTATTTATATACAATATCTTTATAGCGGTTACATAATTTAGTTACAGTTTTCAATAATTTATGAAAACGGCATGATTTCTTCAAAGGTTATTCTTTCCCGTTATCAATAGATTAAAATCAATAAAGTCAGAAACTGTATTACAAATTCTTGAAAAATGACCCAACTAAAACATGTAAACACCTGAAAATACATATGATATGGCCAAAGGAACATCACCATCCAACAGAAAAGGGAAATTGACGATAGGGAAATATAGATAATCTTTTTTTTATCGTAAACACGTGTTAAATTTACCTTGATCAATTTGTATGTCTTAATCCATAAACAGACATGGTTTACGTATAATGTTAGCCATATTCAACCTACATGTAAGCTACTATGGATCAATTTGCTTTTGCCCGGGTACTCCAGTTCCAATAAAACTGACCGCAACAATATAACTGAAATATTGCTGAAAGTGGCGTTAAACATCATTACTATTACCCACCCCCCACCCCACCTCATCAATTTAGCACTATAGTAGTACTTGACTTGACAATTGTTTACAAGTCTTCATCCGTATATAATTAAAAATCATACAGTAACAAATCTTTTGTAGGAATATGTGATGTGTTTCAATTTTATCAAACTAGGTGGGAAACGTTTTTGAAATTCATGGTTCTTTCTCATACTACTATTTTACTGCAATAGTCAAAGCTTATTTATCAGGATTAAACTGTGTCACAAATACTAAATATATTAGGCCAATTAATTACTTGGTTCTCAGGCCCTTTTTTGTCAAAATTGATGAGGGAGGGCGGCATTTTTTTTATCCTTTTACAGCTGTAAAAAGTGATGAGGGAGGCATTTTTTCTTTTTTTTCTTTTTGTGAAGAATATGGCAATGTATAAATCTTTTCATTACTTTATTGAAAATTTCAATTTTATTTCTTCCGATAGTGGCAGAAACATCACAAGTGGTTAATTTTTATGGAAGCGTCCAATCCGCTGGTCCCAACGTACCATTTTTTTTACCTCCGTAAACAATTCCAATAAGGTACAAGCTTCGGAGAAGCCCCCTATTATGTTTCCTGGTAAAACTGGCAAACATTTGTGCCGAATTTGCACAGAAACGATTGACATTTTGTCTAAATGTCAAACTGAAACACGTTTTTTATTTATACATTGTCATAACGATGCTTTAAATCTCATTTAAGCATGATGCGTTTTAAAGCGTTTCACCGACTACGCGATATAAGAGAAAAACGGATGCGGTTGTTTTTTCCGTACGGACAGCGCTACCGCATTTAATTTTTTTTTTTAATTTTTTTTGCAATAAAATCGGCAATGCGGCGACGAATTTCCACATGCGGGCGGGCCTGAGAACCAAGAAATTAACTTTGTATGGCCTTATGTATAAAGTTTAAAATTAAGAGTCAGTGCTATTAACAACGTTGTTTATCAAGTTGAGGTTTGGCATCATATTCACATCTGGAAAATATTTGCATGACCGCATTATGTATTTAAGACTAGATTAATCTCTCCACATTTTATTGAAATCCAGGCCTGTACTAAGCCAATATTTCAAGTGCACGATCATATCGTGTGTGTGTGTGTGTGTGCATGCGTGCGTGAACTTTAGGGAATCAATTTTTCCTCTATTTCTATGATTTTTCTCTTAGATTTTAGAACTCCTGTACTAATGTATTTTTTCTTTTTTTTAATTTGCTTTTTTCAAATGAAATTACCAATCCCTTTGACTTCAACAAAAGGATGCACGTCCGCGATTATGTAGCTTTTAATAACTATATGCCTTTTTACTAAGGTTTTGTACAAAAATATATCTAATGATATGATTAAATGTTTAATTATAATTTAAATGTGACGACTAATGGTAAAAATAAATAGAAAATAATGTTGTCCTCAAATATCGGTAAGCGACCGATTAATCCTACAAAACTCAATTACACTAGCACAACAGATGCTAAAAATAACTTGTTTCATATGTAAGGCTTGAAATAGAAGATTCACAAATTGGAACTGGTTAATTGGATTATATACGTTGAAAGAATATGAGTCTCTTGGGTAGAGTTCTATCGAATACAATATAGAATGGGGATCAACCAATAATCATGCCTAAACCTAGTTTAGTCGTAATGGT
Organism: Gigantidas platifrons; assembly: GCA_002080005.1. NCBI lineage: Eukaryota > Metazoa > Mollusca > Bivalvia > Mytilida > Modiolidae > Gigantidas > Gigantidas platifrons. The sequence continues at coordinate 315,872 of MJUT01059690.1, forward strand.
TTCTGAGATTTTTTTTAATGACTGCCTTGCATAAGTATGCTGTATTTTGCGTAATCAGTAAACTTTCACCAAAGTATAAATTTTACGAAAAAAAAATATGTTAATATAAAGTCATGCTATTATATATAGTTTGTGCTTTCTTATCATCATGATATTTTTGTTGTTGTTGTTTTTTCTATTATTTGTTGTGGGTTTTTTTTTTTGATTTTATACTCTTAATATAAGAATACGATAGATGTATTTTCGAATTAGCAAAGACATCTTGTTAATAATCAATGTATCAATTTCTATAATGTATGACCTCTTAAAATAGGTTTTTAATTTCTACTATAATTTAGTTGCCCGTTTCTTTGTCTAAATATAGGTATTTTAATTTCAAAGACAACTTTTATCATAATGATTCTTTCCATCGTTGTTTCTCAGACGAGTGAACCTTTTGCGACACTTTCGCAGACACCATACTAACCGAATTTACCGATATAATATATATATGTATCTAATATGAATGTCAATTATAATGTTATTTCAAAATGGCCACCGTTAGCATTGTAATAAATCAAATGCTAAAATGTAAAAACAATCCTGGCATGGTAACCTCTGAAAAGAATTTCATGAAACTTCACAGGAATAATCTGTAAACCACAAGTGGAATCAGTTGATCAACAAAATTGGAATCACTTATATATTAAATATTAAACCTGTTTTCCTCCAAAACATTAAGAAACTTGATCGGCAGATCCTTGCAAGTTTGTGTTCGTTTTTGGATACTTCTATCATCGAGTGACTTTAATTGTAAATGTGTAAAAAGAGAATCACAACATTTTAATTAAACTTAACAGACCATGATAAACTTGCAACAACATTTCTGGTGATTCTACGACAGGCGTAATGCACTAACGAAATACATGTATACTAAATATAGCATGAACGACTTTCTTTAAAATTGAGAGACATTTCTAATAAAAAGAATTCCATAAATGAATGCCAGTTTTATAATTCCTTATATATGTAAATGTAGAATAATGGAGAATTTGAGAAAGCATGGCTTGGGTTATGATGTTGTAACACCCCTTTCAACAATAGTTCAGTTATATCATGCCGGTCAGTTTTACTGGTGGAGGAAACCGGAGTACTCGGTTAAAAACCAGCGACCTGCCGCAAGTCACTGACAAACTTTATCACATGCTGTTATATCATGAGTGATTGTTGTTTAACGCCAATTCAGCTATATCATTGTGAGAACAAGTTGATTATCAATGAGATGATGATGAGGTCCGCTTTGTACTAGACCAACACGCTGAGTTGGATATTTATAGTGCTAGCTCACTGAAACAACAGTCCGCGGGTAGACATGTCGCTCCACTCGGACACATTATTCTGATTCCGAGCCAACCAGTCTTTGCTATTTCTCCTTATTGCTGCGTGTTTAGCGGAGAAGCAACAAATACCAATGTTATAGTCTTTGGTTTGACCAGACCGGGGCTCGAACCCACAATCTACCGCATTCGAGGCGAGCACGCTAACCATTACGCCACCGATGCGGTTATATAATGTTGTATCAGTTACATCTCAAAACTTTAGTAGTGATAGATACTGATTGTATAGGTAGTTGTAAATCCAATGCCATACGATCATGACCACGATGGCATGGAACTTTTCAGCAGCCTACTATATGATATGAAATCATTGTACTATTGATTGCCTAATCAATGGTCTGTCAATTGTGATACACATCAAATTACCAGTATTTCAGTAAATTGTGGATGTTTACAGATAGTACAAATGTGATCCAAATTCTACAAAAACTCTGAAATTGTTTCATTTATACTATTACCTCTAATGCACTATACAAGAGAGGCCATTAACCTCCTCAACACTATAAATACCAGATGGTGTATTATGATATCATTACATTACATTCATTACACGTTATTATTACCTGTTTTATCTTGATTTCATAATACAATCGTTGCTTAATGTACATCAACATTCTTGCAGTGCTTTCTAGACTTAAATCACCGTTGTATATAAAGAGTTGAACTCTGCCATTGATAGTAGTACATCGTCATACCGTCTCTCATTTTGTCAGAACGGTTCAATCTAATGTTGGCACCGTCGTGATGGTATGGTAGTTGGATTTACAGCTACCTATGTAATCAGTACCTATCACCACCGATGTTGTGAGTTCGAATCTCGATCAGGGCGAGGTGTACAACATTATGTGATAAAGTGTGTTAGTGACTTGCGACAGGTCGGTGGTTTTCTCAGGGCACTCCGGTTTCCTCCACCAATAAAACTGACCGCCATGATATAACAGAAATATTGTTGAAAATGGCGCTAAGCGCCATCAAACAAACATAATGTGCATCAAAATTATTGCATGCTGTCTAGATTAAAATCACCGATGTTGATGAAGAGGTGAACTATAATAGTACATCGTTATACCGTCATTCATTTAGTGAGAACAGTTCAATCTAATGTTAAATGAAGTCATATGTTATATTGTACTTATGTGTAATTATATTGATTGATTGGTAATTAACGCTAACTGTAGTCGTATTTGAACTATATCGTGACGATGTGTGATTAGAAGGGATTAGAAAGTCCATTCGATTTCGTTACATTTGTGTAATATTTAATTTGCATTTTCTTTGAAAATATCTATGGGCTCATACAAGTAGTTTCACCCCGCCACTTTTTATTTAAATACATGTTGAAATCCCGGGGGCTGAGCGGTCATGTGTACGTGTGTTTGATGTATCAATTTTGTATAGATATTGACAATAAAATCATTATAAAGTTATCGATTTTGTTTCTTTCTTTACATTTTCTATTTAGATTTTGGGACTGTTCCGGTAGTGTTGTTCATTTTATTAGTGCTCCTTGTTCATTAACTGTCTATAGTTGAATGTAGCAATTAGTGTGATAGTTTATGGTATATTCTACTGTAATTGGTGCCCTATTTCGCTGTTATTGTAGATTCTGTTAGTATTACCTTATTCAATTCAGTAGAAAAACATAAATGCACCTGATGCATAATATTTGGGTTGAAAACACTCATAACTTATATTCATGTTCCATTGATTTGTCTGCATGATCTCACTTTCCACGATATTTTTTGCTTTGTTTGTTTGTTTTTTTTTTTGCTTATGGTGTTTAACGCCACTTGCAACAATATTTCAGTTATATCCTGGCTGTCAGTTTTATTGGTGGAGGAAACCGGAGTACCCAGAGAAATCCATCGATCTGTCGAGGACATTGTCAAACTTGATCATATAATGTTGTATGAAGCACACCTCGTCATCAACTGGAAACACCTTTACAATACTATTACTAAAGTATATTTAGAAAACGAAACGTTTAATTTTACGCTTAAGAAGTGCATGAAATTGTATGTTGATTTGATAAGATATTGGAATAATAATTAAAACAAAAATATTTGACCATTTTGTCATTACAACCTTTGATTATCTCTTAAATTTCTCCCCATCAAACTAGTTTAACTCTTGCACTTTTTATTTAAGTACCTGTACGAGTTCATGAATTCGAGCAGTTGTGTATAGGTGATAGGGCTATCCATTATGCTTCCTTCTACGATGTTTCAAATGGATTTTTGAACTTTTCCGACAATCGTAACTACTCGGCCATTCTCGCTACCCTTCTCTCCTGTTGTTAGACTTATATTTCCCCATGCACTCATCAAATGCATTGTTAATCACCATAAGTATAAGCTCTGCACATCACCCCATTAATAAGGACTACTCAATTCCAGTCCGGTGCAAGGTATGTTCGATACAACCTAATTTGATAACGTTGTGATCCAAATATGTTAACCTTTTTGAGTCTCTCTTCTTCTCATGAATGCCATTTCGAAGCTTTTATGATCCTTATTGATGGTGGGACTTATAGTGTTTCAACAATATTTCAGTAAAACCGTGGTGGTCAGTTTTATTGGTGGAGGAAACCGGAGTAACCGGACAAAACCACCGAGTTGTCACAAGTCACTGACAAACTTTATCACATAATGTTGTATCGAGTACACGTCATCACCTCATCTTGAACGACCCTTATTGATAAATCTTTAAAGTATTAAATGATGTATTCATTAACATGGCAGATGTAAATAAGAAAACCTGTAATTTCTTTGATTTCGTTTTCTCATTACCCTCATTATAAGTTAAAACTTATATGTATATGCAACTTAATATACAAAGAGAATTGTATAATGACGAACAATTTAGTGAGACGTATATTAGTATCAAAATACTACTTGTGATCAGACAACGCTATAACTAGCATATGACGCAAATACGTGATAATTTATATCTCAAGACCAATCGAACATGCCAAAAACAACCAGTTATCACAATTAACAAATCTTGAATAAATGTCAGACATGTAATTATCTCCTTCTTATGTTCATAATGTATATGCAAAAAAGGAATTAAAGCATGTTATATAACCCACACTAAATGTAACTATTAGCTACGGGATGATTACTTTGATGAGTATTTATTTCCGGTCCGGAACAAAGACTTGTCACTGAGATGGAAGAGGAAAGAATTAAAATCAAATTACCCACAATGGTTACAAAGCATGAAGATATTACTGCAAATTATGCTCCTCGGGGAGAAAAGTAATGTATATATATATCTGTTAGATCAAAGGAAATTATATGTATATTCAAAGAATTGCGGTAAATGTGATACCTTAAATTGACAGAAGGATGGGTGTGCATTATATTAAAAACGAACATACTGAATTTAGTGTAAAGTGCGGATGACGTGTTTGTGAAATAACCTTCATCATGTAGCTCAAAATCGAAATATTAGAAAGCCATATAGCTTAAAGGTTTTTGAACGCAAGTTATTCAAAGGGCATAAACAGGATAGTCAAAATCGGCAAAGGTCACCAATGTCTGAGGGAGGAGAACATTCGTATTTAATTACACTTTAGTTGCATATATAACATTTGTGTGAAAAATAATTTGCCTTGCCTTAATGCTGTTTGTTTCAAACCTATTTCGGGAGGATTTTTTTTTATTCCATAATCAATTTCGTCCATAGCATTTCCAATATACGCACGGTTCTCCGTATCCGTTCAGAATATAATTTCCTCCACTGAAGACGATAGAGTGCAGAATACGTTAATTAGGAGAGGAACGCCAAAGACTCTTGCATCATTTCATATTAAATTTACAGACAATACAGGCATAAGCTGAATTTTCCTGAAATATTGTTCACTTGGCAACCGACCAACCAATAAAATCCTACTTAACCCCTTTAACGACAAATATATACACGCTTTTTTATCTTTTCATTATGTCGGAATTCTTCAAGATGCGAAACGCAAAACTCATAAAAAGAATTTGTGTCTCAATTAACTATTTCCTTGATTACTTTTGCATAGTGTTTTATGCTTGGATAAAATTGAAAATTACTAGCCGAGTTTGGCTTACGGTGTATCTTCGAAAAGCCTTTCGTTTGTCGATGAAGCTTAATTAGTTACTGGAATTGCTTTGTTTTATATATATGTTAGATATTTTGTGTAAAATAATGTTTTAGCATGTCATGAAGGTACACATAGTATGATGTTGGAATATCACAAACCATGTGTGTAGTCGTTGTCGCAATACACTGCTATTTAATGTTATTGCAAATTTCTGTTCAAATTATATGTTCCCTTAGTACTAAACAAGCACCCTTAGTTGGATTTATATAATGCTAGTTGGGGTTGTTGTGGCTTTGGTCGTATGGTAGTTGGATTTATAACTACCTATGCAACCGATGTCTATCACCACTAAAGTTGTGAGTTCTAATTCCGCTCATGGAGAGGTGTAGCTGATACATTATGATGTGATGAAGATTTCAGTGATTTGCGGTAGGTCTGTAGGTACTCGGGTTTCCCCATCAATAAAACTCATCGCCACGATATAACCGAAATATTGTTGAAAATGACTTTACACACCATAACTCTAACCCTATAATGCTAGTTCAATAAAACAACAGTTTGTCGGTAGATTTTTCGTCCTACCCAGACACATTATCCTGCTTTCGAGTTAGCCAGTGTTTACTCTTACTGATTAATGATTCGTTTTTTGCGGGGGAAACGGCAGTTGTGTTTACGATGTTGCTTATTTCTATCACGTGGTCTCTCTCTCAGTTTTGATCGGATATTGTGTTGTTATTGTGTAAAGAAAGTTTAAACATTGCTAATCATCAGTTCTAACAGTATCAACAAAAATACCTCTTCAAAAACGACATATGGCATATGCATATGGCGAAATCCAGGATTTGGTTGTGGACAGGCAAACAAAAAAAATGTGGCGAGTTTTAACCGGTTATAGGATTCCATGTTTTCGGAATTTTCTCTCTTTTATTTTTGACTTAAAAAAAAAAGATTAAAATTTGTGTACTCTCCATATTGTGCTTTAAATAAAGTAAGTTTACCCCGTCACTTTTTTCATTGAAGTGTCTGCACTAAGCCAGTAAAGTAAGCAGTCACGTGTTAATGGAATCTATTTTGTCGCTGTTTCTATATATAATTTGCTCCTGTTTCTGTATAGACGGTACCCTTGTTTTATACATATTTAACCGTGTTTCTATATATGTATTGCAGACAACAACGAAAAATAAATCATCTCAAAATAAACAAAGAAGCAACATGTATATAATAGCTATGTAAATAATTTATTATCTATAGACAAATGACTGTTACATAACATGTGGTGTTAAGATTTCGTGCAATCTCTGGTTATTTATGATAATGTTATCTTCTGTATCAACAAAAACATAAGCTTTCTTGTGCATTTTGGAAAGCCGTGCTAATTTATTTTAGGTGCTTGTCAAATATAATTAAAATTCAGGTTATTTAAAATTAGTTTGGTTTTCATGTCAAGAACATATGTTATTCATAGACTATTGATTGATCGTAAAAAAGGATAGGAAGTTTTTGAGATACCAGGTTATCAATATAATTAAGATTTTTACAGATTCAGTCAAACTTGTATGTAAAAGCCACTCAAGGGAACCTGAATATGTCCTCTTTATGAGCAGTTGACCTTTATATACAGGTTAAAATTATATGCACTATTCATTAATGGGGAAAATGAGACTGCCCTTTATGGACAGTGATTTACTATATTGGGTTTCCCTTTACTGCAGGTTTGCCTGTATTTTCCTTGCAAATTAATGCAACATAGTACAACATGGTTTTAGAATTTGATATGTTGTTATATCGTGTAAATAAAAAAAAAAGAAAACTCACATGAATCGTATGTATTGTCTGGAAATATTTGTAAAATGTACCTAGAAGTATTACCTTCTTTATCTGTTGCACCTTGCAACAAAAATATAAATATCTTATTCAGTGCACATGAATCATTTCTGTAATAATCTTCATTAATAGGTATGCTCATCGTAAAATGCAAATATACTAATAGTCTTTAGGGGCAATTTAACCAGTTGGTCCAAAGAGAATTAGGCCAAATCAGAGGTGCGTTCAACATCGTAGCTGCTAGGTTGGGCGACGTAGAAAAATCCTATTGAACGGAAAGCTAGCCTAGCCGCTACGTAACTCTAGCTAGCTTAAAAAATGTCTGCTAGCTTTTGAATCCAAGATGGCGGATAAAACTAAATTTAATTTCGTAAGGTAAAAATTGTGACATTGCAGGAAGTGGCAACGCTTTTAATACGGATGATAATTTATTAAAGTAACTAGACAAATACGATTAGCTAAAATGTTCCAAGAAATTATTCTATATGATTGGGGCCATATTTGCTAGCACTGCTACGTAGCTAATCGTTCAATAACGTCATGGATATTTTACCGAGCAGCTAGGATAGCTGCTACGATATTGAACGCAACCCAGCTGAGGTTGTCTATACCTGATTGAGATTGACATTAGACTTAATAAATTACATTATGCATAATATTGGACGAAGTCCCAACTATGGTAGAAATAGCAATTTTTTTTCCATATCACTAATGCCTAAATTTCCATGCACCGGAAATGACGCACCAAAAACCTACTTCCGGTTATGAACAATGTTCGGTAGCGGATACGAAAACTGTCCGGAGTTTGGTCCCCGATTTATTATTTAAAAAAATTATTGGACTTCGTCCCAAGTTAGGTAAGACCTATTATCATATTAAATTACAACATAGAGGCAGGTTATTGGTATCTGGTAATGAACTCCCTTGCAGATATAACGAATTGGTGCAAAGTACCATGTCGTTATCGATATATGTTTAGCCGTGTAGGATTTACTTTCTCCCACTGACTTTGAAATTTGGCTTGTTTTTGCTATGATTGTACCTGATGTACACATGTGCCCTAAATTAGATAATTAAGATGTTATACATATATATATATATATATATATATATATATATATAAACAGAGAAAACATTTTGCATGAATAAAAAAAATATATGTGCTCAAATGTTCATTGTACTGTAACACTATATGACTATTCATACATTCGTAACTGCCTTTTAACTATACTAGACTTGCTTTCTAAAAATACTTTCTGTTAAAAGTTGCTGGTATGTCTGCGAATAAGCACATATATATCCAGAGCATTGTATACAAAAAACATGTCATTCATCAGATACATTTATATTGGCATATATATATTCCCTTTTGCAAGAAAAAAAAAGCAATGAAATGAATTAATTGTTACAACGATGATCAAATACCACACACACACTTCGGTGGTGCAATGGTTAGTATGTTGCTAGGTACTGTAGATCGTCGGATTTAACCGCGTAGATGGTAGGCTGGTCATCGTCATCGCATCGCGTGCGGTAGATCGTGAGTCCGAGTCCCGATCGAGTCAAACCAAAGACTATAAAATTGATATGTGTTGCTTCTTCGCTGAGCACGCAACATTAAGGAGAAAGAGCAAAGACTGGTTGACTAGGAATCAGGATACTGTGCCCGAGTGGGGTGATTTGTCCACCCGGGGACTCCTTGCTTCAGTGAGTTAGTACTATAAAAATCCAACTAACTGTGATGGCTTAGTACATTATCATTTCATTGAAAATTAGTTTGTTGTCGCCATGATATAGCTGAACAATTGTTGAGTTGGTGTTAAACAACAATTACTCACTCTACAAAGAATTCAAAACATGTAAACAAAGTCTTTTATATTTATATATGAAAAACAAAATATATTGTTGATCTACATATATCTCAAGGACTTTCTAAAGGAGGAACACTACTTGATCATTAGCTGTTTTAAGTTCACAACACGTAGTCATAAATCGTGTTTAATCATCCAAAGCTATTTATTATTAACACCGCGCATATGGTACGGACTGACCAATAATAATCGATAAAATATAATGAAGCAATACTTTTATTTTTGGCCGCGAGATGTCTTCATGATTGAATATGATTTTCTATAGAAATATACTTCATCTAATGTATTTCTCAGGAGAAATGACAGGAGAATTATATAGCTAGCTTACGGTTCAACAGTCTTGGTAATTAAGGTATCAGTACAAAGCGGTAGATATTGCCATCTTAAGGTGGTCAGTTCAATGGTCAGACGTACAGAACAAAAATGATTGCTCGATTGGCGCTAGACCACACGCATTCATCCATCCGATTGCTGTTCGAATAACAAATATAAAAACTGTTGTATGCTGCTACTTTATCATGGATACGTCATTATGGAGAAAGACAGATATCTGGTTGGCTTGGGGTTAGGATATTATCTGATGTTCTCGTGGCAAGTATAATTTTGATTGGCTAACAAGGTACTTCCAAGGCTTCATGGAAGAAGTGCGGTGACAGAAAATCAATAATCTCTCTCGCCTATGTGCTGTCTATTTACATTGTGCACAGCAGGCGACGTCTCTTACCTATTGCCTCTGGCTGTGTATTTCATGCGGGACAGAAAAATCAATAATCGCATGTTGTGTATTTGTCCAAAGATACACGTAATTTATGTTTTTCCTATAATAAGGACATACTTATTAATGTCGGAACATTCAGATAGAAATGTTATCAGTCTCGAGATGTTATATATCCCGTTTTAAAGGGCAGTGGTTTTGTTAAAAGGACCGCCTCACCTTTTAACAAAACCACTGCCCTTTAAAACGGGATATACAACATCTAGAGACTGATAACGTATAATATTTCTGATTGGGCCGGCAGATCTGTCGTTTCCGGTATTATTTATATGTTGGCCTAGCACAAGGAAGATATCATCGTCATCCCATTAAACAAAATGACTTATTCTCTACATGATATACATGAAGCTAGACAAATACCTAATTGCAATTACACAACAACCATAAAAAAAAACATAATTTCATTATGAAAACATTTTGTTTTATTATTTATGTGATACATTGTACATTAATGTGTTGTGTATGATACGCAATTTACTTATCAATCTTTATTACATAAGTAAAACATTCTTTAAATCAAACAAAAAACTCTAAGATTGCATAATTGCATATTTCTTCTCAAATTGATGTAACCATTAATTTAATGATTAATATTGAGTAATATTCGTGCATCCTTTTGATTTATCTTCCCAACTGCCTTTGAAACAAATTCATCATGAATGTTTTATGTATGTTTTTCACTATTTGATATCTTGATTGCAGTTGAGTGTTTTGTGATAAATTGCCTGATGCCATATAACATCTGGATCTATAAATAAACAGGAATAACGGTCTTATGTCCTAGTAAGTAAAAGTACGACACGTCTATCTTCAGAAAAAGTGCATATTTGTTTCAAAACTCGATAAAAAGACACTCGTATTTCTCATAGTTATTAAACATATCTTTTACCATACAGTCAGACAAAAGTTAAGCACCACCTGACTTTCAATAATATATTTTCTAATAATGAACTTATTTCAAATCGGTTTGCTGTTTTCGTTACCTGTACACACATACTTACTTACCCGTGAAACAGGTTATTGATCGATTTTTATTTATGTGTATATGACAGGGTGTGTAAAGTGCCACGTGTACTTTTCAACATCTGTGTTTGCGAATGAAAGCTGATTTTTTTTTTGTAGAGTTTTAAGTTTCATTTTCTATTGGTTTGGTATAGTGCGGCGAAAATTAACCATATCAGAAAGGTGGTAAGCTGTTGGCATGCATAACGGTGGTTTTAGCCATAGAAGGGTGGCAGACCACTTCAGGGTTAACTATTCCATCATAGTACGACTGATGCAGCGTTTTCGTCAAACGGGGAATGTTACTGACCTTCCACGTGCAGGTAGACCTCGCAAAACGACGCCGAGAGAGGACCAACTCATATCCAGACGGGAGCGGCAACGGCCGTTCAGTACAGCTGGTGCACTTCGTGGTAATTTAGCGTTTGGGGGCCACATTAGCACACGCACTGTAATCAGACGCCTACACCATCAGGGAATGCGAGCGAGACAACCCATAAAACGTCCACAGTTGACATTACGTCATCGCCATGCTCGATTTGACTGGTCACATGATCATTTGGGGTGGACTATTCGCACATGGAGACGGGTCCACTGGTCTGATGAAAGTCGTTTTTTGTTACGCCTTACCGACGGTCGTGCAATGGTTTGGCGCCAACGAAACACTTCATTTCAGGACAACCACATTTTGGGCACAACTGCTTTTGGGGGTGGGGTGTAACTGTCTGGGATTGTTTTTCCTTTGACTGTAAGTTGGACTTATACGTTCTTGATGGTAATCTGACATGCCAAAAATACCGTGACAATGTGCTCGCTCCACGCGTAGTCCCCCATTTCGACAATCATGCGTTGGCTGACAGGCCAATGTTCATGGACGACAACGCTAGGCCACATAGAGCCCGAATTGTACAACATTTTTTTTACAGTAAGAGGCTGTTCAGACAATTCCATTGCCTGCGATGTCGCCAGACATGAACCCTATAGAGCATGAATGGGATTTTATTGGCCGAAAAATTAACCAATGCAATCCAAAATGTCAAAATATTGAGGAATTAAGAAGTGCTATCTTACAGGAATGGCAACAGTTCCCCCAAGAACGGCTTAGGCGTCTTGTGCGAAGCATGACGAGGCGTGTTACAGAACTTCACAATAAACGCGGTGGATATACTCGTTATTAATTTTTATGCCTGACACATACGCACAATACATGCATTTAAAAGTTCTTAAAATCTGAAGACTCTGCATTGTAATGCAATGTTAAAATCTTCTATCAAAGACAAACTGGTTTTACGTTTTTCCAGCACCTGTTTTGAACTCCATTTTTGCCACGTCATAGTCACGTCTTTCAGGATGATACATTCTTCGTAGATTGGTAATTTTAGAGCCCTTGGTATAGTCTTTTTAGAAGTGTAAAAAAATGGTGATATCTATTTTATTATTTTAACAATATTGATGTAAAAAAATATATCGATAAAAATATAGTGCGGTGCTTAACTTTTGTCGGAGTGTATATTTCATATAAAGTAACCATTTTCCAGAAGCTTATCCTGAAGTCAATTTACACCCGATTTCGATAATTAGTAACTTTTGTCGGAGTGTATAGATGGACTAGGTTGAGAAAGAGGGCATATTAGATTGTTGATGCTCTCTAAAAGGAAACCTATATTTCTCAATGTTTTTGAAAACATCATTTGCATCAGGACTGCTAGATGGACTATATAGCCAATAATTGTAGACATTACGAATTGGGTGATAAAGAACGACAATAAAAGTTTTTTTTTAATTCTCTGGTTTGTTTTTGTCTATATAAAATGGCCATTATACCCATTGCCATTTTATTTATATCCCATATTCTCTTTTGTAAGTGTAACACATGCGAAACATTATCAGGAAGGCAATTGCAGTAATATATTAATATTGAATAAATATATGCTTTCCTCTCTGACAAAACATTTATAGTTCAGTGATAATCTAAGTGAAAAAAAATGAAAACATGATACTGTGGGTGGGTGAGGTGTGAATGTTGTTGTGTTGAGTACACGGAACCTTATCGGTACATTTTCATCAGTATTTCAATGTATACAGAGGAAGCTGTCGATGGCAATCAATGTCTGCCACCGCTAACATTGTACTTAATACACGACCTGGTGTGATAAATCTGTCATTGGGTTGCGACACATTGATGGTGTCATGCAAACGAATATATCAATGTTTCGCGACTGTGGGTGTGATTAGGAGAAATCAGTTTAACCTTTGTGTAGAAGGTGGGGGTGGAAGAAGTACAACTTTATAGTTTTCTATACAAATTTTTCCATAATTTCACAAATAAGCAATAACATTTCCTTCTGTGTGGTATCGAATTAGCTTTTCATTCTTAATAATTGGATTTTGTGCTCTTGTCGATTAAATTGGCTTGCAAATCGTTACAAATACGTGAATATACCAAACGGGTAACGATAAGCCGTCCATACAAGATGGACAGTTAATACATTGGCAAAGAGAAGAACACAATAACAAAACAACGATCCACAAAATACTACACATATACGTAAAGATTGAGCAACAGAAACACCACTGAAACTAGGGATATGCTCAGGTGATCCGGAAGTGTCAACAGCTCCTGTTTCACTAGTGACACCCGTTTAGTTACTGTTAAACGACATGAACATCATCTGATATAGAAATCGTGTGAACACCATAATACGTAGATAAATACAAATAAAACATGATTCAATAAACACAAGACGAAAATGTGAAGACAGGTAATTTGACAACCCGAACAACATAAACCGTATTAGGGCAAGTAAAGAAAAGGGGACGATTTCAGAGGCTCCGGAAAGGTAAGCAGTTGCTGCTTCCACTTGTGGCACCAGTCGTGTTACTCTTGTTACAAACCCATGAAGTCAGTAATATATTATGTAAGGTATAATATTGCATTTTAAATGATCAGCTACATGTGGTAAGACTTACGACTCTTGATTAAATATTTTGTTTACCTTTGATACTTAATAACAAATAACTCATTATTCTTCATTGCTTTTGTTTTGAAATCTCTGATTGTTACGTCAGTTTTACTATAATGTACATCTGCTACAGTAAATATGATTGTCTCTTCAAAATAAACGGTAATCCATCAATCACGGAATTTAAACGATTATAACATGTAAATTGTAAAGATATTTTGGTAATGAGGGATAGTAAAATGTAATAGAGAGGAATGATTGGTATGCGGTTAAACTCAATGTTGCGTTGGCTTGGTGTACTCTTGTTCGACATGTTTTAATACGTGTGTGTTCTCAGATGTTTTTATCAGGGGTTTGGCCCAATAAAACCAGTTTAACCCCGCCACCGGCAGAACAATGTAGCGATGTTTCACCGGTTAATAGGATTCCACGTTTTCGAAACTTTCTCTCTTTCATTTTTTAATTTCTTTGAAGAAAGATTCCCATTCTTGTACTCTCCATATTGTGTTTGAAATAAAGTAAGTTAACCCCGTCACTTTTTATTGAAGTGTCTGTGCAAAACCAGGAAATCTAAGCGGCCATGTACATGTGTGCTAGAAGTATCTATTTGGTCTCTTTCTACGAATGTTCTATCTAATTGTGGATCAGTTCCGACAGTGTGGCATTGTATGTTGTTCATTTTATTATCAATATATTTGTAGACGACACCTACAATTAATGATTGATTGCATTTTGGTGTTTAACGCCATTTTCAGCAATATTTCAGCTATATCATGGCGACCAGTTTTAGTGGTTGAAGAAGCCTGAGTACCAGGAGAGAACGACCGACCATGGACAAGCAACTGGTAAACTTTATTACTTGCGGCTGAGAGTCGAGTGTACCCTTTTTGTAATTTACAAATTTACCGCTATATAATTGCAAAAGTATTATGCATGTTGTGTTAATATTATTTGTGTATTTTTATTTGTTAGTACCTCTCATTTCGATTCCATGTATTGTAAAGATGTATGTATCTATCGCTCCTGTTACGCAGTTAGTTGCGGCTGAGTGTATTTTTGAATAAGCAAGTTTAAACAAAGCCGAGCTCTAACCCACGCCGTATTGGTGATAGGCTTGTATGAGTAGTCAGGTAATCCAACTACATAACTCATGAAGCGCTTCGGGCCCTGTCCGCGTAATAGGACAATTAAATAGAAAACTTCATTTACATTTAGGAGATTTCGAGCAAAGCAAAATATCCGCTTACCACCTACGTTAAGGCTTCTAGATTTACTCGTAAGATATTTAATTATTAGGTGTAGTATTAACGCCAAATGCTATATTATGCTGTTTATTTAAGTGGTTGTATCCTATATGAGTAATATTGGAATGCACTATATTTCTTGCAAAAGGAATTATTTGATGACTAATTCTGATATTATATTGGTTAGCAGCATGAGTTATGAATTTGTTTGTCGTATGAGTAATGCTATCAGATTCTAACTTTCTAACTAGTAGTTAGTTATCCATTAGCACTCATTGGCCCTGGTATTGTACTGTCCATTTTAATGTTGTGATTCATGATTTTGATTGTATATATTCTTTTTAGATGCATCGCATCTGTTCAGGTTTTTTAATCGTTTATTAATATCTATATTGCCAACCACATTGCGGAACCTGGATTCAACGTCATATATAGCGGTATTTCTATTGTTTATATTCAATGTGCTGAGGTGAGAGGTAAAAGTTCGTTTTGACAGGACTTCGATTCAACGTCATATATAGCGGTATTTCTATTGTTTATATTCAATGTGCTGAGGTGAGAGGTAAACGTTCGTTCTGACAGGACTTCGATTCAACGTCATATATAGCGGTATTTCTATTGTTTATATTCAATGTGCTGAGGTGAGAGATACAAGTTCGTTGTGATGATTTCGGTTGAATTGTGGAAAACCACTCTTTAAACTTTATTTTCATAAAATATGCGTGTACATGTATCAGGCATTATTACATGTACGTAGAAAATCTAAACAAACTATTGTTCAAGTTTTGGTAAATGCATATCAGATACATTTTTTTTTTAAAACAGTCAAGTACTCATGTCTATGACATAATTTAGTGCTTTTGAACTATGCCTTTAATTTAATGATTTAAATTTGATACCAAAACTACCTAGATTTGCTCAGATCTGTGTTTTGCCCATGAAATAGATCAAATATACGAATAACGCTATTCTTCTGATTGTTGTGACTTTTCACCGGGTTTGTATTGACAGTAACGCGACGTGTGTCACTAGTGGACCATGAAATGCTTTCCTATGCGAGGCACCTGTGCTGACCACTATTTTAATGGGTTTCGTCTTGCTCAGCCATTAGTTGTCAATCTAATATTTTGCATAGATTATTGTGTTTTCTCTTTGTACTTTTAGCTATTGCATTATCAGTGCTTCGATTTACAGATTCTGATTACCCAGTTAGTATCTTCAAACATGTGTTCGTTGTAGAAATAATCATTGTTATTTATCTTTAGTTAAATAAGCTTAAATATCCCGTTTCGATTTGTATTTATTTTGGACACAACTTTGGAAACGTTCACTGCTACCAACCGCGTTTGTCTATTTTTAATTACAATTCTTTATTTGCCTTGTTTTGAAAATCTGATTTTATTTTAGCCACAAACCGCAAATATGTGTTATTTTTGTTTTGCATGTAAACACACATGTGTATAGGAACCAGGCATTATTGCTGAGAAAATCTAAACAAAATATTGTTTATGTTTTGGCAAAGTCAGATCTCATATATACGTTTTTGTAAAACAGCCAAGTACTCATGTTTATAGTATGGTTTACTGCTTTTGAATTGAATCACTTATATTTTTATGACAAAGCAACCTAGAATTGTTGCGATCTTTGTTTTCCCACGAAATATATCAAACTTATGAATACAGATATACTTGTGATATTTGCGACAAAAACACAGATGGTGACATCTCTGGAAACCTTAACACGTGGGGAAGATATCAGAATGACAACCCACGTTAGAGGTCAGATGTCAAAGTATCCATGTCCCTATAAAACAATTAAAAAAATTAGTGGGCAATCGTAATGATGAGAAAGGAAGGATGTTTTCTATATGTATAATTTACTTATTACTTATTTTCTGAAAACTATTGATCTTGTCATTAATTAAAGGCGATGTATATTATAAAAAAAATCCCACAATTCTGAGAATAAGATACAATGTGTTATTGTTGCCACTATTTTCCTGAATTATGTTCAAGAAATGCCTCTGAGCACTACGAAATTGTGTCTTATTATCACCAGAAATATATTTTCTTGCAAATTGCCTCCAATTTCCCCGGATGATGCTTTAATAATTTTCCGTCAAAATTGAATAGTAATCCGACTTACGTTAACCCACATAATTTCATCGAATTCTTTTAATGTTTCCAAAATCAATTACATGTTTATTTATAGCAAATGAAGAGTTGCATTGCAAGCTTTTATGTTATTTGTCAATATTCTCAATTAATTAATACATCTAGTAATTAGATAATGGCCTGATTTTCACTAAAATTCCTTCTTTTGTATCACTAATTGAGTTGAGTTGAGTTGACGGTTAATTATTGGTATTGTAACAGTGTTAAAATGTAGAAATATTTCCAATTGATGTCATTTGACTTGAAGGCACATTCAGTACAACCCGGAAGATAGAAAGAAATTGTCTAGTATCATATAATTAGCTTAATGAATTTACAAATGGAATGGAAATCAAAAAAACATATATATATATATATGCCTGATATATATATGTAAAATGTTAATATAGCCGTGCGATTGATGAATATAATAAAAATTAGAATTAAAACAGACTTCTGGAACTTCAATCACATTTTATATAGCACAAGCGCTTTCACTGTTTACACAGATCATCAGGTACAATACATTGAACAGTGAACTTCAATCACATTTAAACAGTGAAAGCGCTTGTGCTATATAAAATGTGATTGAAGTTCCAGAAGTCTGTTTTAATTCTAATTTGTATTATATATATATATAAACGTCTAAAATGATTTGTAAAACAACACCAAGTACACAAAACAAAGTGATAAAGAATTAAACACTTCGTTGAATGACAACATTTTCGTCCCACCGAGGGACTTTATCAATGTCTATTATAAAGAATTAAACACTTCGTTGAATGACAAAATTTTCGTCCCATCAAGGGACTTTATCAATGTCTATTTATTGACAAAGTCCCTCGGTGGGACGAACATTTTGTCATTCAACGAAGTGTTTAATTCTTTATCACTTTGTTTTGTGTACTTGGTGTTGTTTTACAAACCATTTTAGACGTTTATAAATTTTATTTTACTTGTATAGTATCGTTATACCATAACGATCCAACACCCCGTAAGATTGATCGTTGACTGGTTTTTCAGACGTTGTATATATATGTATATATATGATTTGATGATTTTTGGTGTTTTAACGCCACTTTCAACAATATTTCAGCTATATCATGGTGAGCAGTTTTAGTAGTGGGGGAAGCAGGGAGTACCCGGAAAGAACCACCAACAATGGGCAAGTAACTGGTAAACTTTATCACTTGCGACTGCGAGTCGAGTGCACCCTTTTTTGTAATTTACAAAGCTGGCTGCGAACCCACTCCGTATTGGTGATAGGCTTGTATGATTGTTAGATCCAACGATCTAACTCATTGAGCCACCCGGGCCCCCTGTATATATAAATATATACCACACTCTTAGAACATGTCTAAACCGCAATCGCTCAATCGTGGAAACGAAGGCAAAATGGATACCCGAACACATACGTTATCGCACTTTTACAAGTACAATTATAAGGATGCAGGGAATAAGCTGGATTTATAGTCTCAAACTTCCCCTCTTCGTGAAATGAGATTATGCAAATGCCTCCCATGGATGTGTGTCTGCATGTGTGCGCCGTAACATCTGATTCAACCCATCACTTCTTTGGAAATGCCTGTACCAAGTCAGGGCCATTTAGGTTTTCCCAGTTTTCCGTTTGTTGACTTATGAGTTTTGCCTTTCCCTTTGGAAGATTGCCCGGTGTTCTGTAATTTTGTTATTACCCTTTTTTTATCATTATTGAGACTTGGCCTCTTATGATATTAGCTAATTCATCGAAGGGAGTTGTGCCCCTTTAAGAGTCGGTGAAGAAATGAGTTCTGGTATCATGTCATTAAAATGTGCATCCTATATATTAGTGCAGCAAATATAATTTTAAAGTTATTGAAAAAACAAGTGAAATATCAAAATCTAGTACGGAACCTTCAATTTGACCATTTGATCTTTTCAATGATGCTTGTTGAGAAAACTAATGGTGACAACAATATGCGTTGACAAGTGATGATTGTTTATCTAACACATTACTTTTACGGAACTTTCAATGAAGGTTATATCCTTTCGTATTCCTCATATTTTTCGATGATAACAGAAACAAAGAATCATGTGTATCAATTGTGGTTTCCGAGTTACAGCGAAGTCTGAGAAGTTTTGCCTGCCACTGCCATGGACATTAACGATAATGGCCTGGTAACACGTTGACTAAGTAGGCATAAGAATAAACTAACACATAAATGGGACAACTAAATAGAAATCCCCATTCTAATTTTCGAGATTTTGTGAATAGCAAAATGGTCTGATTACAGCTTACCACCTCATTAAGGCCTCTAGATTTACTCCTAAATACCAACAGTCAGTGTATTTCATTATTAGTGTAGTATTACCGCTATATTTCATGCCATGCTGTTGATTTTAAGTGGTTGTATCCTATATGAGTAATATTGGATTGCACTACCGTATAACCGGTAATTTCTGCAGTTTTGGTCTAAAAAGAAGACATTTAATTTTTGCGATGTTACGATTAAAAAAAAATGGTGCACATTACAGTGATCCTTAGAAGTAAAAACATATTTAGTTCTTTGGTTACAGCTTCTGAATACGCATTTGGTTAACTTCTAATTTGTCTTTTCACCTTTTTCGCGTTCTATTTTGTTGACAGGAAATACGAAGTCAACAGTTGGATCGATATCGGTATAATGTTTGATATTTCGGGTATATATTTTTAATGTCGAATTTTCATACTTTATCATATAACATTTTTTTTTAAAAAGAATTATAATTAGTATATCCTGGTGTTGCCGGTCACAGTTGGATCGATATCGGTATAATGTTTGATATTTCGGGTATATATTTTTAATGTCGAATTTTCATACTTTATCATATAACATTTTTTTTTAAAAAGAATTATAATTAGTATATCCTGGTGTTGCCGGTTCTCGATAGCGTAAGAAACATTTCTCACGTGTGTCCCTTAGAAACAATAAATTAAAAAAAAATTGATTTTGTTTATTTTTCAAAACTAGTTCTTTATTTCTACCAAATCTAAAAGTTCTACTTCTAGAATTGACGGAGAAAACATAATTTTTGTGTATGACCTTATTTCTGACACTTTGTGTATTACGACACCAGTTCTCGATAAGTGTGTAAAATCAATTATGGTGGGCATGTTTACTGATACAAACTATAGGGAAAAAAAGAAAAAAAATGTATCTAAGATATTTGTAAGCAGCAAGATTATTGATTTCAACCATACATGTAAAATTAAAAATGTTTGAAAAAGTGTTCCATTGGGGTTACACAATATAGAAATAACGTTGATATAAAGATAAAACTGATAAGATATGACCTGAACGGCGTTCCATGCTATTTTTTCCTGAACATCGCCACCTGTATATTTTCGGTTTTGTATGACGCATACGTACAATGTACTTGACCTTCACTGACAGCAAAGGTTTGTTTACATCACAAATGTATAGTTTAAGCAATGACCCGGTGAACTTAGAGTTATTTTTGGAATAAGAAAATGTGCATAAATATCTGAGACTATAAAGATTATGTTCAAATATACCTTGATACGTAGCACAGCCATGTTTTCCTTCTTGCGAAGCGAGGTGGTGTTCCGTTGGTAGAATTCTGGTGAACGGAAGACACGTGCGTTTTCCCGATTTATGTTAAAACGCTCACGGGCATAATTATCGAGAACTGGTAACTATCGAGAACAGGTGACAGGACAATAATGTAGACATAAAAACTCGGGTTAATCGGAATTCTATAACCAGTACATTTCTATTTGTTTGGTTTTTAGATGAATCCTGAGATCACGCAGTTTGATATTGTCCAATCGAATTCGAAGCTATTGCAACAATTAAAACAAAACAAAAACATATTAATGTTAATTTATGTATTTAACAATTTTAAATATTGCTCTAATAGACTTTATTATGATTGTAAACATTTAATCATGTGATTGTTTCAATTATTATCGGTGTCAACTTGGTACAATCATATTTCTTTATCTGGATTAATTGTAATTAACAGTCAAAAATCAACATGCCACAGCTAAATAACCTTTAATTGTTGTGTAATCATTTCTATAGTACCAGGTTTTTTTTATTATCTGGATATAGCAATTAGGACTAATTAAATATTTGACACTTACGGCAGAATTGGAGTTAGAATTTGAAAAGGTATTTTGTACCAGACATTAAACATTTATTTTACATAATATTCTGCGATTTTAATTTCTGCGGTCTAGAGTTAACCGCAGAATACCGCAGAAATTAGATTGGCGCAGAAATTACCGGTTATACGGTATATTTCTTGCTAAGAATGGTTTCAAATTAACATGATGTGATATTGTTTGGTGTAGTCATATTCTCTACGACTAACAGTTTTCCAGTCAATCCCATTTTACAACCTTGACGATTACATGTAACGTAGTCAATCACAGTTTGGCCGGAGGCACGATTGAATCGTCAATATCTCTATGCAAATTATAACGAAGTCCTGGTATAAGGTTTCCACTGTGTTCTCCACCACCTGTAAGTTGTGATGTACCTATAATGCTTACAGGGGGCCCGGGTGGCTCAACGAGTTAGGTAGTTGGATTATCTAACCATTCATATCTNTTTATCTGGATTAATTGTAATTAACAGTCAAAAATCAACATGCCACAGCTAAATAACCTTTAATTGTTGTGTAGTCATTTCTATAGTACCAGGTTTTTTTATTATCTGGATATAGCAATTAGGACTAATTAAATATTTGACACTTAAACATTTATTTTACATAATATTCTGCGATTTTAATTTCTGCGGTCTAGAGTTAACCGCAGAATACCGCATAAATTAGATTGGCGCAGAAATTACCGGTTATACGGTATATTTCTTGCTAAGAACGGTTTCAAATTAACATGATGTGATATTGTTTGGTGTAGTCATATTCTCTACGACTAACAGTTTTCCAGTCAATCCCACTTTACAACCTTGACGATTACATGTAACGTAATCAATCACAGTATGGCCGGAGGCACGATTGGAATCGTCAATATCTCTATGCAAATTATAACGAAGTCCTGGTATAAGGTTTCCATTGTGTTCTCCACCACCTGTAAGTTTTGATGTACCTCTAATGCTTATAGGGGGCCCGGGTGGCTCAACGAGTTAGGTAGTTGGATTATCTAACAATTCATACAAGCATATCACCAATACGGCGTGGGTTCGCGTCCGGCTTTGTAAATTACAAAAAGGGTTGCACTCGACTCGCAGCCGCAAGTGATAACGTTTATCGGTTGTTTTCCCATGATCGGTGGTTCTCTCCGGGTACTCCTGGCTACTTCCACCACTAAAACTGGTCGCCATGATATAGCTGAAATATTGCTGAAAGTGGCATTAAACACAATAAATCAAATCAAATTAATATATAATGCTTACAGAGTTTATTAAAGTTTTTTGCAATTTGTTTATTTGTTTAAGAACAGATTGATACGTACATTATTTTGTACACACAGAGTTTTTATCTTGTTTTTATTTGCGTTGTCCTATTTCGTGTCATTACGTTCTGAGTTCTGTGTTGTGATGTCCGTTACGATTTCCGCATATACATGATGTTCAGTTCGTGCTTGCTTCCAGTTGTTTGTTGGGGGCGCGTGTATTGTTTGCGTTAGTTGTGTTTGTTTGCGTACAGTGGTGTCCAAAACATATCGTTTATGTTTTTGCTTTGTTTTTCTTCATTTTGTGTACCATGTGCTGCCAGATCCTATGGATTGGTTTTTGTTATCGTCCCTTCCGTGGTCTCTAATGTTTATTTCAATACACAAAAGCTACAATGGAAAATACAAGTTTGATAAATATAATTGATATTCATAACTTTCTACTTTGTAAATAACTTGCTTACATAATTAATAGTCGATAGCATGGTGAAATAAAAGACGAATACGTCTTCGAAATGCATTGGTGAGTTTTGAATAACATTTGATTGATTTAAATGTGAAATATCTTTGCAACATGCCCTAAAATTTTGAGGTAAACAAAATCTCAAATTTGCGAAAAACAAAACCATCTCATAGGCGAAAGTCTAAAATATTGTCAAATACTCGCAATGTTTTATGTGTAAAGGATAATTATCAAACTTCGATCGGTATAGATTCTAAGATTATGTTAGCAACAGCTATGTTCTAACCACTGATAATTTATATTTCAAATGTCAGCAGTAATATCAATTCTTGAGGTCAATGGCTTGACTGCTTTTGCAGAACTAATGGAAGTCGTATGTACGTGATTAAAGACAACTTTTCTTCACACTAGACAGTCGTATTAATGACTAAACTTTATAACTATATCGGAGAAGAAATTGTCTATGGTGAGAATCTATATGTCAGTTTCAACTGATTTCTTCGTTTACTGATAGAGTGAATTAACCTTTGTAGTGACATTATCAAGTTCTTGTACATTAAGGCGGCCATTGTTATTTGAGGAATTGTGGGTGATGACAAAAATAAACATCGTGTGTAAAAAGAAAGGCTATCGTAAATTGTATGGGATTTGATCGTTACTCATTTAGTGGCATAAAAATGTAACATGATCTTTTTTATTGACAAATGTGGTTTCTTTCTAACTGATATTCTGCCATATCTGTTTCACCAATATTAGACTTGATTATAGTTCTACTTGTATCAAATTATTCGATTTCCCTTTTTGTACTCTAGACATCTGCTATTAGAAATGTGATTTCTTGCACTAATGTGTTAGGTAGCCAAATCATATATTATTACATATACTTGTAAGACTATGGTGCCCAACTGAGCACGTTTAGTTTTTCTTTCATGTATTCTTTGTTGAATATAATTTACGTGTTAGTTCTCAACATCGAGATTTAATTTATCTACTATCTCCACTTAATTGTTATTAACGTGTATATAGACAATATTAGTGTCGTGTCTTAAAATATAAAGTTGATGCATATGAGGCTTAGAGATTTACTATATCTACTATATCCACTTAATTGTTATTCACGTGTATGTAGACAATATTAGTGCCGTGTCTTAAACTATAAAGTTTATGTATATGAGGCTTCAAAACTGGAATGAAGTCGAGATTTACCGAGTCTTTCGTCAGTTTTGCAGCGAATACACATAAACTTAATATTGTATGATACTGTATTAACATATCCTACCGAAAAATCACATTAATCCATCGTCGTTTATAGTTTGAATTAAGGTGGTACCATACACATCGGGGAAAATTTGGTCTCCTCGTTTAATTTTCTTCTTCTTTTTTTTGGCAGTGTGTTTGAATATATCCACTGTAATAAATATCAAAATATTAGCAAATTGCAACCAACAGACTCAGAGCTATAAATTCACTAGCCACATAACAGCTTTTCTCTCTGTGGTTTTGATCACCGAGATGCTTGGAATCTGCATACACACATCATGATCAAAACTTTAAACAGAGTTTAAAGAGTTATCTCCCTGTAGTGAATGGTACCCCCTTAAACAATACAATTATCCGTCAATTACCACTTTTGATATTTTCTGTAAACAGAATTTACAACTCGGTTCCAAATGCTCCACATGTGACATTGTGACAGGTGTACCAGAATAAGCTATATTTCGGTGAGCGACAGTATATAACAAAAATGTATTCAGTCAATGCAACATGTCTGCTCAAATAGAACATATGCAGGAGAAATGCAATTATGGGGGAAATAGTTGTGTAAAGGATTTAAAAGTCAAACGTTTTAATGCTATTGCTTCAGAAAAGCAGTCTTGATAGTATGTAGTCCAGAACACCTTCATAATGTTCAGACTCTACATATGATTCCCACCTGCCTCTTGGGTAGACAGACCCAGTTTTTACCCCTGATAAAATAGATGTAAATAGTCTGGAAAGAGGTTACGTGGAACATATGGTAGTCTCAATATTATGACACTGTTTGTAATTTAAGTGTACGGTAAGGGTAAAAGAAAATCCATTTTTCATCTTTAGCTTTGATTCCAAAGGAACACAACGTATTCAAGATACAACAATAATTTTGATGTTGCTTTGTAATGTTTGTTTGTTTAGATGGTGTACGATCTGTGGAATTTATATACAAATTAAAACACCCGTTCACATGTACATATTTCATCTTCACATGTATGTCTTGTATGCTGAGTGAGGAGCAAATGAGTGACTGGTTGTTGTTTAAGGCCAAATGAGCAATTTGTCAGCTAAAGTATGGAGAGAACAGGTTACTTCGATCAGACCTAATTATGTCTGCTTTATGCTACACCAGTACTCTTTGCTGGATGTTTGTAGTGGGGTAGACATGTCGCACCATATTATCCTGATTCCGAAAAAAACTAGTCTTTGCTTTTTCTCCTTAATTTTGTGTACTTAGCTGAGAAGCAACACATACCAATTTCATAGGTTTTGATTTGACCCGAACGGGTCTCTGAACGATGCTATACCGCACTCGAGTCGATCATAGTAACCACTACAATATATGGAAACGTTGCTTTAGTTCCCATTATTATCCGTGTCATATGAGGTAATACCCAAAGATAGATGTACATCATTATCATCAGAATTAATGTCTTTTGTCAATTGAATCATGCTCTATATGCGGATTTATTTCCTATAATTTTAAGCAGATGTGGGTAAACAAGTCTTACATCAGTAAATTATGAACCATCTTTACGCCAATATTAGTTCGATTGAATCTTACTCTGTAAATCTTGCTTAAACGGATCGTTTTCACTGTAATCTTAACCAGATGAGTGGGAACATTTCTTACACAAATACATTATGAACGTTGCAAAACTCAATTTCAGTTCCATTTACCATTTCTATTCGTTCCTTGACCTATGTCTTGCCTATATATTATGGGGGTAATGTGTCTATTATAGCAAAGCATGTCTCATTGGGACTACAATTATGTGTTGCAAGCGACAAAAAATACGCATATAAATGGACTTCACACATTAATTTTGTCAATGGCATATCTTAATAACAAATATATAACGGTATCAATACCTAATTTACTTTGGGATTTTGTACCAATCTATTCAAAAAGGAGATGGGTTTTCAAAATCTAAGAATTTCACTAACGTTGTATGTCGCTTTGTACGAGGAATTATGCCACCCATGGGAAAAAAGTTATATATTTCCATTATATGGCTAGATATTCGTTGACCATTACGAATTCGAGACATGTAATACATATTTTGCCGAGATTAAAGGTTAAACAATCGAAAGAGAAGCATAATATTGTGTTTAACCTTATAATTCGGAACACCGTGGTATACTTGATTTGCAACATGAAACCATGCAGTATCACACCTAGGTCATAGATTATTGCACGGATCTCTGGGAGTAATAAAACTACAATCCAAATGTTAAGTGTGCAATATCTCGTATCCGCGTGTATTATTTCGTAGTTCGTAGTTATTGCCTACATTCTGGTATATAAACCGTAAAAAAAATCAAAGGAAAAAATGCATTTATGTTACATTGACAGCATATCATCGTGTATGAAGTGTGGTGGTGGACGTGTGATTGTTGGTGAACGCCAAGTAAGCAATGGTTCATCTATATAGCGACGAACCAGAACAAGCTGCCTTTTGATAAGATGGTCATATCTGTTTTGTACTAGACTGGCCCGAGTTTGATTTTGTTTTATAGGACTAGCTCATTGGAACAACATTCTACAGATAGACATATCTCTCCATTCGGACACGTTTTCCTGACTCCGAACCAGCCAATTTTTGTTCTTGATGTTTAATTTTGCTTGCGTAGCAGAGAATAAACAAATAACAATTACATAACCAGGGATCGTACTCACTAGAGACCAGCGCTCTAACCATTATACCACCGAGTAGGTTCACTGTGTATATATTATCCAAGTATTCTATTGATCTAAATATCCGCACTACAAGAAGCAAAGCTTATTATATTATTTCATATTTTAGACACGATGACTTTTTAGGGGGTAAAATTTCGTTTCAATTTGGCATTCCATGTGCCATTTGTTTGAAAGATTGCACATTAAATGAACCACGACTATAGATGATGGGGAGCTGTGGTGTCTTTTACCGAAAAAGATGCAGTATTGTACAAATACTATCAATCTTTTACTTTTGTCTCTAACGCGAGATATGCATTTGATTCTAACAGGAAGTTCCGATTTGCAATACGTATGTACAGTCTATTGGTAGATCGGAGCCAAAAACAGTTGTCGTGCGTATAACAGCGTCATTAATTTCAGAGTGATCAGATAGTTTGAAGATTCAAAACAAAGTCCACTTTATTTCGAAAATCCACCAGTGACTAAGAATTTGATACCGTTACGATTCAACAATATGTGATTCATCATAGACCTATGTAAGTTTAGTTGCTTTTTTCGGTATTTTCCTACGTCAATAAAATCGACCGCAACCACATGACTAAAGCTATTGTTGAAAGTAGCATTGAGATCCCATCATTCATATCTTGTGAGATACCAATAAGTCTTAGATTGCATTGCGCATCACAATACATATGACATGCCGTGTAATATATGGTAGTTCTTGCGGTCAACGGGGTGAATAAGTAATTGTTGCTTAACACAAATTCAGCAGACGGTGTTTAGCTTTATCATATTAATAACAAGTTATATCTGATGATACGATGACAATTTTTGTTTTGTGCTAGACCACCGCTCTTATTTCAATTTTTACACAACAGTATTTTTTTTTACTTTATTTTGTTTGCAACTGAGTGCTTGGAGATAATGTCTGATAATTAAATCCTTTATCGATTTTCTGTTGAAGATGTTTGTTATTCTGTTCGTGACTGAAGTGTCCATCCTTAATTAGCAAATTTAACATTTCTCAATTCGATGTGGGATTTTATTTTGGTTTATATTATTTTCAATTAGAAGAAAACAATAACTATTTTAGTTCTCAAAATGATACGTCCTTTAAGTGGCTGTCCTTGACGTCACGATCAACATCGCGTTAAGCTGTCTGTTTTCTGTGATTTGGTAAAAAAACAATCCTTTTTGACTGAATAACAAAATCGATTTATTTGTGAGGATAGACTTCATTAAATGTTATAGTATACGTCTTTCGGGTACGTGTAGAATATTGTTTTTTTTAAACGTACATGGTACAGTTGTATAAGACAATTTTGATGCTACCAAAGTGACAATCAGCAGGTGTAAATCGAGGACAACACAGACAAAACAAATGTCATAAGAACAAATGAACGATCAATGATATACCAAACACGACACAGAAAGGTAGAGATTATGCATCATGACACCCACTAAAGACCAGTAATGAACGTGGGATCTCCGTAGGGTTAGCAGTTCCTGTTCCACTAGATACGCTGTTTTAGCAAGTATCAAACAAAAAGAAAAGAGCAGATTTATTCCTAAAAAACAACGAGTGTCAAAGCGATTAGATATTGCGGTAATATATTTAAGGAATTATAAAATCTGATTTATCAGTTGAAGTAGCTCTCTAATGCTTTTTTCCCAGCGAAAGGAAACAAAGGGTATTTTGCGATTGATATCTAAAAAATTCCTACATTTTTTTTTTATTCAAATGCAATAGTAAATTCCGACGAGAACAATTGAATATCACAAATGTCTGAAAGGCAACAGATTCTAAATAAAGATCAAAGTGTACAAGGTCAACACGTTTCCCTGAAATGATTTATCTGTGTAGTATTCTGATTTTGTTTTATTGTATAGGTGTACACTAAGTTATATATCTACGTCTTATGTTGCTGTCAGTGACTCGTTTTATTTGCCAGTGCATTAGTCGCCACTGACATTGTATATTGGAAATAGAGTTTCTAAATAATGTTATTATTAAACCTGATGTCAATCTTTCGCATGCATACGTAAACCTAGCAGAGTTTTGGCTATCATGTTTCAGACCTAGCAGAGTTTTGCCTATCATGTTTTAGACCTAGCAGAGTTTTGGCTATAATGTTTAACCCTTTTTGTTTTAGATCTAGCAGAGTTTTGGCTATTATGTTTAACCCTTTTTGTTTTAGACCTAGCAGTGTTTTGGCTATTATATTTAAGCCTTTTTGTTTTAGATCTAGCAGAGTTTTGGCTATCATGTTTAACCCTTTTTGTTTTAGACCTAGCAGAGTTTTGGCTATTATGTTTAACCCTTTTTGTTTTAGATCTAGCAGAATTTTAGCTATCATGTTTAACCCTTTTGTTTTAGATCTAGCAGAGTTTTGGCTATCATGTTTAACTCTTTTTGTTTTAGATCTAGCAGAGTTTTGGCTATTATGTTTAACCCTTTTGTTTTAGATCTAGCAGAGTTTTGGCTATCATGTTTAACCCTTTTTGTTTTAGATCTAGCAGAGTTTTGGCTATTATGTTAAACCCTTTTTGTTTTAGATCTAGCAGAATTTTGGCTATCATGTTTAACCCTTTTGTTTTAGATCTAGCATAGTTTTGGCTATCATGTTTAACCCTTTTTGTTTTAGATCTAGCAGAGTTTTGGCTATCATGTTTAACCCTTTTTGTTTTAGTCCTAGCAGAATTTTGGCTATCATGTTTAACCCTTTTTGTTTTAGATCTAGCAGAGTTTTGGCTATCATGTTTAACCCTTTTTGTTTTAGACCTAGCAGAGTTTTGGCTATTATGTTTAACCCTTTTTGTTTTAGATCTAGCAGAGTTTTGGCTATCATGTTTAACCCTTTTTGTTTTACATCTAGCAGAGTTTTGGCTATTATGTTTAACCCTTTTTGGATTATTTGCTCCCACAAAACTTTTTAAATTATTTATTTTTCCAATAATGTAGAGAATCTGACAAATGTTGTCTTGAAATGCGATTGTGCTTACTAAATATGATATCCACGTTGTTCTTCCTGTTCTGAATGGCGCTCAACCGAGGGATCGTAAATATATGTGTGTAACGCATATACTACATGGGTGGTCGTGGTCTTATGGTAGTTGAATTTACATTTACCTATGCAATCAGTGTATATCATTAATTACGTTGTGAATTCGAATCATTCTCAGGCGAGGTGTATTCGATACAACATTATGTGACAAAGTTTGTCAGTGACTTGTGTTAGGTCGTTGGTTTTCACCGGGTACTCCGCTGTCCTCCACCAATAAAACTGACCGCCACGATATAACTGAAATATTGTTGAATGTGGCGTTAAACACCATAACGCTAAACCCATATGTTATAGATTTGTTCGATCTTCTAGAATTATTTAAAATAAATCCTTATAAATGTCGAATTACATGTCTTGGTTTCACACCGGTTCATTAAACGATTAACTTAACTTTGACATTTATCTTGGTCAAATATAATACTTTGTCTAGACAAGTTATTTTTATAAAGTACACGGCGCAGACATATAACAGCATAAGCAGTGATTGTCTATTATGCAACAATATTGCCAGTGTCTACAAAATACTTATATTACCTACAGTAGTAATTTTTTTCTTCAGAAATCACTATAGATTGATACTATAATTTTTCCTGTCTGAAAATCACTATCTTGATTTAGATAAATAATGTTGTCCAGGGAAGATAAATTGAGAGAAGATTGTCCGTTTGTTATTAGATACAGTAATTGCCATTTTCTGTTACTTAATTTATTGTGTAATATGATAGATTGCTGGGGGTTCGTTATCGGGCCAACCCCATTATGAGAGGAAAGATATAAACAGTGATGATCAACAATTACATCAATATCAACAAAAGGCACAATCACCACTCAATTTAACCCGCTGAACATACATTTTTGTAGCTCATCTGAAAATTGAAATATATTTCCTTGCAACAGCTGATAATAATCAAATGCACTTTAAAAGAACAAACGAAGCTACCGATTGTTGTTTCAATATTACAACCATTATGTAATGCTAATGTCTCAGTTTCAATTAGACATTTAGCATAAATCATCATACAGATGCAACATTTAACAAATATCAAAAATAAGTTGAAGTGAAATATACTGTGAATATTTATTTCCTGTGTAAGTATCCGAGATATGATACAGATATGTTTCAAAGAAATAATTCATTCAATATCTTAGTGATAATAAATGAAGCAACAATAATAATAATAAGAACATTTAATGTCAAATGAACAATTAGTAAAACGTAATTTACAAAGCTAAAAACCCACACATTTCGGTAATTTATGCATCCTTCTAATATCATGATTATTAAACATTTAGCCGGTTTGTCCAAAGCTAGAGCATATATTATCAAAACCGTTTGCCATTGTGGTCGTGATCGTATGGTAGTTGGAATTACAACTGCATATGCAATCAGTGCCTATCACCACTGATGTTGTGAGTTCGAATCTCGATCATGGCGAGGTGCACACCATTATGTGATAAAGTTTGCCACTGACTTGCGGCAGGTTCTTGGTTTTCTCTGTGTAATCCGGTTTCCTCCACCAATAGAACTGACCACCACGATATGACTGAAATATTGCTGAAAGTGGCGTTAAACACCATTAAGCAAACAACAGCATTTTGCCGTTGTGTTCTCATTTAGTGTGTAGTGTGGGTTAACTCCAGGAGTATATAGTGTTGATGTGGTTGTTCATATCTGAACATGTTAGGCAGATCAGTGCAGTTGACTTAGCAGTTATAGTGGATGTGATGCTAGCATTAGAGAACATATTGTCCCATTTTATCTCGTCCTTTCCTCATTGTTCAAGACATATGGTTATTTGTATTGTATAGAGAAGTAGTCTAGCTGAAGCTCAAATGTATCCATTGCGAACATGTGTTTTGTTATTTCCCTTTGATTTCAAACTGCCTTACGATTGGTCGATATCTCTTCATATTAAAATATATCTACCAGACATATACGGTTCCATATTAGTGCTAAATGTAGATATGTGTCCAAGCTGTAAAGTGATTGTCGTAGCTCTGTTGTTTGTCCTATTTGGCACCCAAGCAAAAATGTGTCAAAACGCCATATAACATAAGTCAAATGACTGCTTACCAACTAGGCTTAATGAAAGTTTTCTTCCATGGTCCACAATTAAAACAAAGTATGAGGTTTGGCGAAGTATGCTTTGCTATTCCAATAAAGCATAAATAAACCACATTTCGATGACAATGTAATGTTAATTATTAACAAGTACCCGAAACCCAAGCCGACATCGTCAAGCAGCAGAAAAAACGAAAAGAAGATCTGTGGATCTTTAATTTCACAATAATCTATATAGATGATGTTCTTTCACTAAATCATTCTATGAATGGTTTATTTTTTGGATCGTATATACTCCACTGAGCTTGAAATAAAGGATAGCACAGATATAGCTATGTCTATTTCTTACTTTGACTTGCGCTTTGGCATTGACAGTAAGGGCCAATTAAGAACTAAACTTTAAAACAAAAGTGATGATTTAAGTTTTCCCATTGCGAACTGTACATCTGTATTTATATATCTTTACATATGTAGCAACATTCTAACAGAAAATGCATATGGACTACATATATCTCAGTTGAGCCAAAGCTTGTGGTTCATATCATGATTTCCTTAATAGGGGGTTGTTGCTAAGAATGGAACTAATAAACCAAGGATTCCTAATGGTTAAGTCATAGTCATCAATTCGAAAGGTTTACGATCACCACCATGACCTGGTTGACTGTTACGAAATGTCTGATATGTTTTGTCTGTCAGAGTCACAATTCAGTCCCTTCTTAATTCATGACTTCACACTGGATTTGTAAGAAGAATAACACGACGGGTGCCCCATGTAGAGAAGGAATTGCTGACCTTTCCAGAGAACATGAGTCCATCCTCGGGTTTTACTGGGGTACGTGTTGCTCTCTCATTCATTTTCTGTGTAGTGTTTAGTATATAATTATTTTATCATTTTTCTTTTGACAATTGTGTTTTATGTCCTTCGATTTACGGTTTCTGATTATCTTAGACTTTTCTAGATTGAAGTAGCTGATAAATAATGATTAAACACAATTTCCACATTATAACGATATGTATGCTCTTTTATATGGAAAACGAGTATAAGGAATAAAGAGAAAGGTGTTGTAGCTGTCAATGTAGGACAAAAACACCTGTTTATGTGAATGTTGTAATGTCTCTGTCGAAAACGCCTGTTTATGTGGATGTTGTAATTGTTTCTGTCGGAAACAGCTGTTGTTGGTTTTCCTCGGCTCTTCTCACGGAAGGGTTAGGGTTCAACAATATTTCAGCTATATCATGGCGGTCAGTTGTATTGTTAGAGTACCCGGAGAAAAACACCGACCTACAAACTTTGAGCGGAATTCGAACTCATAACGTTAGTTGTGATAAGTACTGATGGCATAGGTATGGCTAAGTCCAACTACCATGCTATACGACGGCCCCTCTCATCACGGAATGGTAGATTATATACACTATAATTCAAAGGAAGACGATTTTTTTATTTGAATATTAGTAAACAATTGCGAAAAAAAAAAAGTAAATCAGGGGTCTTGATCTGAAGGTTGATATGCAAAATGGAATATACTGTCAATTAAAAAAAAATAGCCAAACAGACATTTCAAATGAGCATATTTCTCGGCATTTTAATTTATGCTATTTTAGACCATTTATTAAGCCCAAATAGAAATATGTTTGTCTAGCCTTAGGACTGTCTTGTATTTGAAGAACCGCCGACGTCAATTAGTGATTTTACTCTCTTTTGTATTTTGAAACAGTCAACTATTTAGTACAATACAATTAGTCTTTAAATAATAACAATAAAAATAAATAAAACAAATTTCACATTCTCAGAACAAAGCGATCAAAACAATATGTACAACATAAGAAAGATAATTATATTTTCAAGCCGCGTGTACAGTCATCGTTGTTTATAACTTTAATACAATGGCAAAATACAGCATGGGTTCATAAAAATGTTGATGTCAAATTTAGTACGAATGATGCTTTTCTGTAATAACCTTCATCAGGATTAGAATGTCTATTTTGACATCACTCCTTGATATCAGCTGAAACTTTAAATGTTCATTTAGTCCATGTAACTCCCCCCCACCCCCTCCCAAAAAAAATAAATGTAAAAAAACAAAAAAAAACAAAAATAATACTTGAGAAAAACAAACATAAAATACATGTACGGAATACAAGATGGGACATAACAACTTCATTTGTTCTTATTGCAATGTAATTGTTACGTGTGTAAAGTAAATATTCGGTGTAATAAAACATTTATCACCCTCGGGTAACATTGTCTTTCTAGGGTTGACAAACCGTCATGTCCAACTCATACTTGGGTGATAATTGTATAATGGCATAGGTATGGTTAAATCCAACTACCATGCGATCACAATGGCCCCTCTCATCCCTATACACCATAATTCAAAGGAATACGATTTGTTTTTATATGAATATTAGTAAACAATCACGAAACAAATGTAAATCAGGGATCATGAACTGAAAGTTGATATGCAAAATGGAATAGACTGTCCATTAAAAAAATAGTCGAACAGACATTTCAAATGAGCATCATCTATGCATATTTCTCGGCATTTTAATTTATGCTATTTTAGACCATTTATTAAGCCCAAATAGAACTATGTTTGTTTAGCATTAGAACTGTCTTGCATTTGAAGAGTTGCCGACGTCAATTAGTGAGTTTACTGTCTTTTGTATTTTGACACCGTCAGCTACTTATTATAATGTAGTTGTTTAATATCCATGGCTTGTGATTGGACAATGCTGTAATATTCATGGTATCAACTCCACGGTTGAAAATCATGAGATATTTTAGACGATTGCGCTTACGTCATCTTGTCAACAATCTAGCAATACACATGATTACATTTGAATGGCGATAACTGAATTGTATTTGAATATTTCACGGCATAAATTGTCGATTTAATGGTGTAATTTTCACCAATTCCACGGTTGAAATAGCATGAAATATATTTTTTTAGCTGATTACCGCTTATGTCATCTTGTCAATAATACAGAAATATACATAAATGATGCATGTATGCCTATCCTCCACATGATTACATTAGAATGGAGATAACTGTATTGTATTTGAAATTTCACGGCATTAATTGTCGATTTAATCGTCGCAATTATCCGTTTACTGGCTCCGCTAACGCGTCGCCAGTAAACTCAATATACGACCATCAAATCACCAATTGATGCCGTGAAATTTTCAAATACAATACAGTTATCTCCTAAGTACAATACAAGTAGCCCTTAAATAATAACAATAAAAATAAATAAAACAAATATCACATTCTCAGAACAAAAGCGATCAAAACAATATGTACAACATAAGAAAGATAATTCTATTTTCAAGCCGCGTGTACAGTCATCGTTGTTTATAACTTTAATACAATGGCAAAATACAGCATGGGTTCATAAAAACGTAGATATCTAATTTAGTACGCACGATGCTTTTCTAGAATGATCTTCATTATGTACGCTCAATGTCAAAAGATTAGAAAGCCAAATAATTTAAAGTGTTCGGATCGATAAAACCAAAAGGTCACATATGCCCGTGGGAGGAGAGCCATAGTTTGATTCAT
The DNA here is from genome assembly GCA_002080005.1 of Gigantidas platifrons. NCBI lineage: Eukaryota > Metazoa > Mollusca > Bivalvia > Mytilida > Modiolidae > Gigantidas > Gigantidas platifrons. The sequence continues at coordinate 351,637 of MJUT01059690.1, forward strand.
TTGTAAACATATTATATATTTGAGCGTTAAAGTTTTGTTGTTGCTGTATCACATATGTCTGTCGTTCTTAATAGCGAATCATTGTCACTGTTTCGAGGGAGATATCATTGCATGGCTTTCCCACTGTCCTGCATCATCTGTAGAATCCCCTTTGTTTTGTATTACCAATCGGCTGAAGATTTCTGCAACATGTCTCACCAATGTCCTTTCCTTTCCCCTCCAACTTACACTGCAACATAGCAAGTTTTTTAATTTTCCGTATTTAGCCAGGCAACCCATTCCTGTAACAAGAATTACAAAGAGCAGTACTCCTGCACTGATAGAAATGACCAGGCTTTCGCTATGCTCTGGTAATTCTTCCTTTGTTTCTGTAAGACAGTAAATAATAACATAATTTATTATTATTATTATTCCAATAAAAATTAACAAGAGAGTCAAATCAGTTAAGGTCACATGTGTCCTATGGGGGAGACCCTTGGCTTTGAAAATATGCATATTATTTAGGACCTGTAAAATTGCATATATTTCTGTAAATTAAATAATTTTTCACATCAAAGATACCAAAGGAGTAATCAGAATCCGTAAATCGGAGAAGAACAGACAACACAAATGCCAAAAGAAAAAGGACAAAAGGACAAAAAGATCTACAAAACAAACACATAAAACGAAAGATCGAGTAACATGAACCCCACACAAAAACGGGGGTGAACTCATTTGCTCCGGAAGGGTAATTCGAGGCAAACATTCGTGGTTCGATGCATTGATTCGAAATACATGTTATTTCATCATATTTAGAAAACTATGAAAATTGAAACACAATACTAACATGGTTACCACTGTGCGTGTGTTAAATGTACAATCATGATTACTATTGTGTGTGTTAAATGTACAATCACGATTACTACTTTGTGTGTTAAATGTACAATCACGATTACTACTCTGTGTGTTAAATGTACAATCACGATTATTATTTTGTGTGTTAAATGTACAATCATGATTACTACTTTGTGTGTTAAATGTACAATCATGATAACTACTTTGTGTGTTAAATGTACAATCATGATTATTACTGTGTGTGTTAAATGTACATGTACAATCATGGTTACTACTTTGTGTGTTAAATGTACAATCATAATTACTACTTTGTGTGTTAAATGTACAATCACCGTTACTACTTTGTGTGTTAAATGTACAATCATAATTACTACTTTGTGTGTTAAATGTACAATCACCGTTACTACTTTGTGTGTTAAATATACAATCATGATTGCTACTTTATATGTTAAATGTGCAATCATGATTACTACTTTATGTGTTAAATGTACAATCATTATTTCTACTTTGTGTGTTAAATGTACAATCATGATGACTACTGTGTGTGTTAAATGTACAATCATGATTACTACTGTGTGTGTTAAATGTACAATCATGATTACTACTTTGTATGTTAAATGTACAATCTTGATTACTGCGTTGCGTGTTAAATGTACAATCATGATACAGTAATCGCCGACGGTAATCGAATTTTCATCGTTCATCGATCACGTGCAATTTTTTTTTATTCAGAATGCAAGATTAGCTATACATTTTGACACATAAATTTTCCACTTTTTGCTGTGCTAATGGAACGTTTTATAAAGGAACTTTTTTTTCGTTGTCGAATTTCGTTTTGTGACGTGCATATTTTATTTCGCTGAGTGCAATTCCGGATTTATATCACTTGGATATCTGAGTATGTTAAGGGCATCCGTGTAGTAAAGTACAAATAGCTATACCTGTGCTACGTGCACATTTCTTTTAATCGGGTATATTTGTCAGCCAAGTTGTCCCCTAGCAATGACAGCAAACTTTATTCAGGTGAAGATTACATGTAGTCTCAGTTCTTGTGTAATTGTGATACTCTATAGTTTTCGCCATTGTCAATTATCATGTGTTACCTCTGACATAATCTACAACTTGTTGAAGGCGGTCAGTATTTGGTAAAAGTAGAAGGAAACGCGAAGATTTACTATTTTTTTTATTTTTGTACAATTGAAACAATTCCATGTTAACATCGGAACGTAAACATAATTCTCAAAATAAAATATATAAAAAAACTACGATGCAATTATGTCAAAATGCGATTCAGCCGATAAAAGATACTAAATTATGCTTACGTGTTGAAATGATCGTCAATATTTTTATTTTTAACATGTGCTTTTTTTCTTCAGCAAACAATTTCGCACATGCACAAACGCTTTACCGAATGAGGTCACTGTGTAGGTCATCAATGGTCATATGATCATATTCATGAATATATGAATTATTATGCGGGTAAACATTGAATGCTTTACTGGATGCAAGAGAATCAAGCAGCAACGTATTTCCTTCGTTCCAGGCTATTTACGTATGATATTAAGAAAAATTCCAACTGCAATTAGTATAAAACATCGAATATTGGCAACTTTTAATATATAAAAAAAATCTGAGCGACTGTATGCCTTTAATATGATGAAAGCGAGTAGGAATACATTTCAGGGAAGAATTTCTTAAGTTCCTCGGTTTGATAATCATGCTTATATAGATAACTGAATCACAGGATTTTCTTAATTTAATAAAAATGATTACAGTATCGTTACTTTTCGTTGTCGCAGCTAGTTTTCTGTATGTTTTAGAGTTATGTCCCTTTGACCATTATGTGTGGTTTCGTTATTATTATTTTTTTTTTAAGCGATACACATTATAGTATATAACTACGCTACATACTTAATATAGAGCAGATAAACTAATTTTATAATACATTCGAATGGAAACATTTGCTATCTAGATATGAGATTTCATTCAGAAAACTGATGCACTCGTGAGTGCAACATCGGCAAATATTTTTTTTACATGTTTTTGATAATGACACTCGTCAATTAGCTATAGTGTAAATAATAGATACGGTTTTAGGTTTATGGTGTTTATCGCCACTTTCAACAATATTTCAGATATTTCGTGGCGGTCAGTTTTATTGGTGGAGGAAACCGGAATACTCGGAGAAAACCACCGACATGCCGCAAGTCATTGACAAACTTTATCACATAATATTGTTATCGAGCTGCATTCGAACTAACAACGTTAGTGGTGATTGACACTGATTGCATAGGTAGTTATAAATCCAACTACCGTACGATCACCACCACGACGTTCCCTTCAATAAGTTATAGCATAAATGATAAATAGGGAAACAATGAATAAATTAAAGATAACCAATACACACATTAAACATTATTGTACACTTTGGAATCGGATACACTTTTGAAATCTTCATAATGACATCTAGATAACCATTTCTAAAACTTGCCAGAATCGTAGTAGTATCTTTGTCTGGGTGATCTGAAGAAAATAAAACACACCATAATGGTAAACTTTGATATACAAAACATTGCACAGAAAAACAAAAACCCATTTATTCACAAAATACAACGGCAGGAGCAGTTGAAACTCCTTTTTTTGGACTGCGGTAAGCGGGACTAACTTGTTGATTATATAGAGGGAAAAGACGACAGCTAAAATTGAAATGAGTCCTTAGATCAAATAGTATGAAAGTATGACAAATATCTAATGAAAAAAAATATATCAATCATTGTTACAGCGTTGGAAATATTAGGTCCGTGCATATGCAAATTAAGATAAATGATTGGTTATCTGATTAGTATATCAAGAAAAAGGTTAGAGTTAGGGTTATGGTACTTAATGCCACCTTAAACATATTTCAGCTCTATCGTGGCAGTTAGTCTTGTTGGTGGAGGAAAGCGGAGTGCCTGAGACAACCATGGACCTGCAACACACAGACAAGCTTTATCACATAATGTTGTATCGAGTACACCTCGCAATGTGCGGAATTCGAATTCACAACATAAGTGGTGATAAGCACAGATTACATAGGCATTTATAAATCCAACTACGATGCGATCACGTCCACGACGGCCACTATCAAGAAAATATTACAGATAACATGTCGGTATCTTAACTGTAAGAAATCCTACTTTTTATACACTTATGTAATAAATTATTGCAATGATGCCAGCATTACACGACAGGTGCAACGTGTGGTGACGGAACTGTTTATTCTTCCATAACACATGAGTTCATCCCCGGTTTTTAGTGGGGTTCGTGTTGTTTTATTAATGTTTTGTAGATCGTTGTTTGTCCTTTTGCAATTTTTCTTTTAGCCATTGTGTTGTCTGTTCTTCGATATATGTCTTCGGAACATTCTTTTGATATCTTCAAGCTTTTCTTACAAATCACTCAGTTTTTGCAGAAGCCTTTGATATTTTCAAAATTGGCACAAGTTACACTACCGTATAAGGTGTAGTCTAATTAAGTCTAATTTTAAAATTAAAATATCCGTTAAAACCAATCTTATTTATGTTGTTTGTTTTATTTCGTATGCTGATGTCCTACACAACTTGACTATATGTGTAGCATGGCGGGTGTCCAACGAGAGGATGAAATTGCGTACCCGTGGCGAGCACGTGTGTTCAATCTCCCCATATTTTTTCTTTTGATAGGTTCAGTGTTGCTCATCCTTTTAGTTTTCTGTGTTGTGTTCTGTATTTTTGCATTGATTGTCTTCGTACTCAATGATGTTTGCCAAAAGGATTTCCCATTCTTCATTCCCCCGGTTTTTGTGAGGGTCAGTGTTGCTTACCCTTTAATTTTCAGCGTTGTGTTCTGTATTTTTGCATTGATTGTCTTCGTACTCAATGATGTTTGCCAAATGGATTTCCCATTCCTCATTCCCCCGGTTTTTTGTGAGGGTCATTGCTGCTCATCTTTTCAGTTTTCAGCGTTGTGTTGGGTAGTTTTGCATTGCTTCTCTTCGTACTGTATATTGTGTGCCCAATGGATTGCCTATTCTTGATTCCTTTTGTTTTTTGATGGGTCAATGTTGTTCATCTTCTTACCTTTGTGCGATGTGTTGTATATGTGTGTTGTCTTTGTCTTCGTATTATATGTTGTGTGCCCTATGGATTGTTCATTCCTGATTCGCACCGGTTTTGTGTTCATACTATGTGCTGTGTGGCATATTGACTGTTCATTCTTGATTCCTCCTCGGATTTCGATGGTGTCAGTGCTACTCAACCTTTCAGCTTTCTGTGTTGTGTTGTGTAGTTTTTATGTGTTTGTCTTCGTACTGTTTACTATGTACCCAATGGATTATCCATTCTTGATTCCTTTTCGTTTTTGACGGGGTCAGTAATGATCATCTTTTTAGTTTTCTGTTTTGTATTGTGTAATTTGCTTTGTTTGTCTGCATATTGTGTGCTGTGTGCCCAATGGATTACCCATATCTGATTCCCTCTGTTTTTGATGGGACCATAAAATTATGTCATACTAACATTCAAACTTGTCTGATGATAATGACAACCTTTTTCTGTTCTCGTGGCCGCCGATTGAACACGAATAATCCACATTCACGTCTTTTTCATCAAATTTGTATATCTGAAGAATTGATTCAAATTTGGCTCTTTGCCATTTTCGAATTTCTGCATATTTTCTGGGATCAGCAGTGCCACCAGTGTATGTCAGGGTTGAATAGTCTTTGCCACCTACCCATGAAGTTACATTGTGTGTGTTGGAACTGATGGTTGGGGTGACAGTTACACACGATAATTGTGCTATCTTTCCAAATATAATCGGATGATTTGCAATCATCCATTCCACTGTAAAAATAAATGAAAACAAAATATTTTCCAGATTTAAAAAAGGTAGATATTTTCTCATCCACGACTGCATGCAAAGGCCATTATATGGAGTCGTGTGTGATCAAATATCATTGTATTCTGAATTTAATATGCAGTTGATTTATTTACACATTTGATATGTTCCACCTGTCGTAAGCACTTCCCAGTCATTTTCTCATTCACGACTTATCACCGGATTTGTAACTAGATTAACCTGACGGGTGTCACTAGTGGAGCAGGAACTGCTTACCTTTCCGTGGCACCTGAATTCAAACCCGATTTTAGTGCGGTTCGTGTAACTCAATCATTAGTTTTATGTGTATGTTTTGTAGATCATTGTTTGTCCTTTTGTGTTTTTTTCTTTTGGCCATTGTGTTGTCTGTTCTTCGATGTACGGATTCTGATTACCCCTCTTGTATATTCTATTTTTAAATAAGATATACTATTGTTGAGTCTTTTATGAAATAATTAATGAACAAACGACATAATTAATAGCAGATTGTAATTTGATCTGATTTATCGTCGCTATCTCATAATTATGGAGCGCAGTAGGTGACAAATATGTTATTAATGATTTTTATCAATACTCTGTCTCGGTTTATTAGTTCGTTTTCTCAGGTTATTATTATCAAGTCTATCGGTTTGATTACGAAATGAAAGTTTAAACAGTGATGATCAACAATTTCAAAAATATCAACAACACGTACAAGCACCTGTCACTTTAAATCAATAAACACAACAAAGATCAAGACACACATGTATCACGTTAGAAATCCAATTCCTGTCTCAGGACAGGCACAAAACTGTGGCAGTATACAACCGGTTAATGGGATTCCAAGCATCCATTAATGATAACTGGATTTCAGGCAGCAACACATATATAAGCAAGAGATACAACACCTGCCCATAGTCGGTTCTCTTAAAAAGGTCATAATAACATCACAAAAACATGGACATAACAACAACAAAGTCAATGTAAGCTAACAATTATCTGATTACCAGCTATAAATGAACAATAAATATACCTCTAATATTAACCACCATTTATTAGTTATTTCAATCTAGAAATGTTTGAAGATACCAAACAAAGATGTAATCAGAAGCCGTAAATATAATAAGGACATACAATTAAATGGCTAAAAGAAAAAGTGAATACAATTATCTACAAAAATGATTAATCAGAAGACTAAATATTGAGCAACACGAAAACCGCTAAAAATCAGTGGTGAACTCGGGTGCGCCGGAATGGTACGTAGTTCGTACTCCACATGGAACACCCGTTGTTTTACTTTTTGCTACAAACCCGTTGATAAGTCATAAAATATGCTTTTTTTCAGAAACCGTTACACATAGTTAGACGAAATCAAGTCTGAAAAAGAATAGAATTGTCATCTACCAATTTAGATTTTTCGTTGCGGATTGATAAATCATCTAATCAACAACGTAGGCATTGCATTCTAGTAAACCGTTCCCTGTATATAATTCCGTGTTGTGTGTGATTTGTATGTTCAAGATCTTGGTGTTCTAGGTTTCCATGGTAAAGGTATTGGTGTTGTGTTATCTAGATGATTGTGATTATAAATATTATATATACTACAGTTCTTACGAATTAACTTATATGAACAAAAGAGTTCATGAGTACGACACGTGATATTATAAGTTTCGTAGCATACAATAAATGATTGACATTTGAAACGGAACTTAAGCTATAGTTCAACATTCAGAACTGCATGTTGTACCATGGTATAAGCCCCGCAAATTTGCATTTTTCGGATTCAACAAAGATTTAATTGCTGGCTAACTGAGCATAGTACCATACCAACTGCAGATAATTAAGGAATATTTGAAATTAATGAACAGGTTATACGATATAACCTGGTTTGGGGCAGTATACGCTTGTAAAGCGAAAACTGTTCCAAACCAGGTTATGCAATCATAACCTATCAAAACATTTCGAATATTCCTTATAATTTAATTTTTACAACAAAATTTAATGATTACTCGATTTTAATTACGATTATTTCATGTAATTGTTTGAATTTGTCGTTGGCGAATGTATATGTTGTTGCCGTCACAATACTAACCCAGGTTATCAAGTATAACCAAAATGTTCTCCAGGCGGATCATCCAATCAGATTGCATTATTCAAATAAAATTAAATTATTAAACCATAGTTTTTATAAAGACATTTTTAAGCTGAATAATTCATAAACTAGATCAAAGAAAACAAGGTCATTTATGTAACAAGAATATATAAACTCTCATTTTGGGTATTTTTGAGTTCATTTAGTTATGCATACCACGTGCGGTTGATTGTCCAACAAACATCAATACTGCCTGAAATAAAACATGTAAATTCGTCATATCCAGATTAGGTTCCTGAGAAGTGTTTTACATAGTTCCCAAAAGGTAAAAAAAAAATACATATTAACACATGGCTATCAATGTCTAACTCAACTTCGTCATGGTCGTTGTCGTATGGTAGTTAGATTTACAACTACTCATGCAATCAGTGCCTATCATCACAAAAATCGTGAGTTCGAACCACGTTCATGGCGAGGTGTACTCGATACCACATTATGTGATAAAGTTTGTCAGTGACTTGCGACAGGTCGGTGGTTTTCCCTAGGTACTCCGTTTTCCTCCTCTAATAATTCTGGCCTTCACGACATTTAAGGATTGATCGCAATTTTTTTTCGGTTCATGAAGAAATAACCTCAATCTGGTTGTACACACCATGTATCCCGCGTTACGCAAGGGTGACACCCTGGTTGGGGTTATTTTGAATGAACCGAACAAATAATTTCGGTCAATCCTTATAAATTAATTCAAACCTTTTTTGTTATAATATTGAAAAACATATTTATTTTTTTCAAAATAAGGCAAATAATCGGAAATAAATTTAAATAATCCCAGAGGTACCTAATTTAAAGAAAATCACCTGAGATGCCTTGAGAACGACGTCTATTTTTCGATTCCGTACATTGACAAATAACCTAAACTTTTTAATCCAATCAAAACACGTATAAAATTACATGTGACTCTAAGATTAATGTATACCTGAAATAATGTTGAAGGTTACATCAAGCACCAAAAACCAATCCAAGCAATCTAACTCTATATTGTTTACAATATGCTATCACAGTACATCAATAAGAACGTAGGTATATAATTTAGTACACGATGTGGTTCATCATTACTCCATTTTGTTTTGTAGGGGTTCATGCTTAATTTATGTTTATTTATTTAAGTCTACTGGTGTCCAACACGATTTCTTTTATCGGATCACGTTGGTGTCGTTAAACAGTAACATGACGTGTGTCAGCAGTGGAACAGGAACTGTTGACCCTTCCGGAGATTCGGAGGTCACCCCGGTTTGAATGGGGCTCGTATTGTTCAATGTCTAGTTTTGTACATATTGCATTGCTAATCGTTGTTTGTCCTTTTTCATTTGGCCATTTCATTGACCTGTCATTCGATTTGCAACTTCTAATTATCCCTTTGATATATTCAAACTTGTCTTGCATGTATTCCCTTTTCGTCATTATTTAGACTGTCAATCTTCAATTTGTGGCTTCTGGTTACTCCTTTGGTATCTTTAAAATGTTCTTTCTGAAATAATCTTCATTCAGTACTCTCAAATTCAAACGTTTTCTAAGCACGAAAACCAAAAGGGGGCGGGGATAAAGTGAATAATCAATATCGATTGCTTAATGTTACATATGCCGGAAGGAGAAAACCTTATGTATTGTCACAATGAACCTCAAATATTCACGCGGATCTACAGCGTATAGCAAAAGTAAATAGGTTCTTACACTTACTCCGTGGATATGCCGTTTACTGTGTACATATACATGTACCAAACATTAGATATATTCGCATTTATTTTTAAAAAAAATGAACAAGACATTGCAGTATCCTCTCTAACACTGAGTAATATTTGATATGATTACTACGATACATAGTATATACACCTCGCCAAAAATTAAGGAACACTCATATCATTTTGCTAATATTTTTTGTTTTAAAATTAAATTTGTTGTTTTTTTTGTTACCATATTATTCTTTCATCTATTCTTAATCGACAGGTAAATTTTTACCTAGCGATTTAATTTTCTTTATGTATGAAAACCAGTTTTACTATGCAACCCATCAAATTTCGCCTTGCAAGTTTCGTGCAATTAAGCGTAACATGTTTCTCGTGCTATTGTTGTCGGTATCAACCATTCACATTCACATTTTGATGATGCCCAGACGTAAGTTAACACTTGAACAGAAATGGCAAGTCATTGGCATGCGAAATACTGGATTGAGTCTGCGGATAATTGCCGATCAGTTTTGGGTGTCACACAGTGTTATATTCAGGCTTTTGAGGCGCCATAGAGAAGCAAGGACGTTAAATAACCTGATCGTTCTGGAAGGTCACGTAAAACATCACCCAGAGATGACAGAGCACTATCGCAATCAGCTCGTCGTCCTCCATTTTCCACTGCACGTCGATTACGCGACAACTGGGTGATTCATGGCCGTGTGAGTGTACGAACTGTAAGCCGTAGACTCAATTGCGCACGTTTAAAAGCCCAAAGATCAATCAAAAGACCATTGTTGACTCGAAGACATCGTCATGCTCGACACCAGTGGTCACGTGACCATCGTAATTGGAATTTGAAGCAATGGCGTATAGTTCATTGGTCAGACGAGAGTAGGTTCCTTCTACACCATATTGATGGCCGCATTTGGGTGTGGCGATCAAAGAATACAGCATATCGGGAACAACACATCTGCGAGACAACAGCATTTGGTGGCGGAGGTGTCACTATGTTCTTCTTTCGACTGCAAATTGGACCTCTACGTTCTGTACGGTACCATGACAGGTAAAAAATATCGCGACAACATCATCCGGGATATCGTTGTGCCTCATTTTGACAATCATCGTCTTGCAACAAGACCGCTATACATGGACGATAATGCTAGACCACACAGGGCACGGATTGTTGATGATTATTTGCGTCAGGAGTCAATTGACAGTATTCCATTGCCAGCAATGTCACCGGATATGAACCCTATTGAACAGTTATGGGATGATATTGGACGGAAAATCAATGATCGGGTTCCAGCATGTCAGAATTTACAAGAATTGCGTGATGCTTTGGTCCAGGAATGGCAAAGTATACCCTT
>MJUT01059690.1:368864-387301 GCA_002080005.1 Gigantidas platifrons
CAGGGATCCTTAACTTTAACGTGTACGTGTAAAAATTGTGAATCTCAAAGGGGTTTGCATTTTAAAGCCATTTCGCATGAATTCGTCCTTTATTTACCCTACCATTATCTATGTAAATTTCAAATGAGCAGCACGTTTAACATTTTAGGAATTGTACCACACAACGGACTCCATCTTCATTCGGATGAACCAAATGCAATACAATTTGTATCTGCTGGCTCACCATCACTTAGGACACATAATTAAGCAGATGTTGATTGTCTTGAGATCAGGATATTGTGTCCGAGTTTGTCGCTATGTCTACATCTGGATGGTTGCTTCAGCAAGTCAGGACAATATAAACCAAGCTCAGTGTTTTGATTGAGTACAATTAAAGCAGCTCTCATCATTTTCGTCTTCACAAATGGATCATTTCTGTTCTGTATTTTAGTCACACGCCATTAAAAAGCAATTAATCATTAATTAATTAATTCACAAATCTTGGATTTAAATGTTTTGGTAAATGTGATACAAAATAATCAAAGTAAAATTAATTTGAAACGTCATAAATAACTAGCCGTAGAGGCCGAAAATGTAGATGTTGTCCTCGATGCCATATGTCTTAATAAAACACATTTAGCATGTATTAGCACTTTTTGTCACCTCCTTTGTCAAGATTTAAATCTATTCTGTAATAATTACATCTCACTGCTAATAAAGGAATACGTATAAACCTTGTGTGTAACCGTACTCTAGATTAAAATTCTACTGGTACTGTATTCCGATAGAGTAAACGGTCAGAAGCAGCAATATTATAACGCGGTTTGGACAGAGTACATACATGAAACTGCTTGAACTGACGCTTTGTTCCGCTTTTTACAGTACAGATTCATTCCAACTATTCCCACTTTTTACAATTCATTAACGAAATCTAAAATTTCAAGTGAGAATATCTGTAATTTCTGTATGGATATTGTACAGACATTGAGGGCAGTGTGTATAAACACCAACACATTAACTACAAGTAAACTTTGTTTTTGTCTTGAAATGCAAATGAAAGAGAATAGAGAACCAAAATATAGTAATCTATCATTTTAATTCTAATACAAAATAACAGAAGCAGACATTAATAAATAATACCTCTATCAATCCAACAATACAGCCATATTTCAGAGATTTACAGAAGTTATTATTTAATTTTCAAATTAAATGAAATAATAAACATACATGGAAACACTCAGGCACTATTTATTAGTAGGTTATACGTGTATAAGCATCAATGCAAAAAGAAATGAAGGAAACAAACTGTCTTGGCTTATATTTATTATATATTATTTGGGTTTTTTTATGAAATACTTATGAATTGTATTTTGTAAGGTACAAATACCTGATAAATAAATATTTTCTTTTCCGTTTTATGTATTTATTTTATAATCTATTCATATCTATATATGAAAAAAAAATCATTTTAATTTCTGATTCATTTTATTATTATTATATAAATATGTATTCTCATAAACCACTGTAATTACAAAGGTATAGAGTGGGAGTACCAGTAATAGGTATTTTAAGAAGTGGGAATAGAGAGAGGACACTGATTGTATAGATCCAACACAGAACAATGTTTGTCAACGTTACGCATTTAACACATATCCTTATCGGGAAATTAATATGGTTATTACCCTTAAAAACATTCTTCCTTATTTTTTGTTATCTGAGATACAACACTTTATGACCAATACTTTGTAATGTTTTATAAGTCAGAAGGGACATTTAAACAATCTTTCTTGAAAGGTAAACATTAGATTAAACTTTTACATTCTTTCAATGAATAATTTCATTTTATATATTTTTTAATGTTTTTTTATTTAATATTTTGAGGTGTATTGTCTTAAGTTTACAAATGGTATACAGATACTCAAAATGGAACAAGATACCGTCGTGGTCGTTATCGCACGGGAGTTGGATTTATAACTACCTATGTAATCGGTGCCTATCACCACTAACGTTATGAGTTCGTATTCAGCTCAGGTAAGGTGTACTCGATACAACATTATGTGATAAAGATTGTCAGTGACGTTCCGTAGATCGATGGTTTTCTCCAGGTATTCTGGTTTCTTCCACTAATAAATCTGACTGCCACGATATAACTGAAATATTGTTGAAAGTGACGTTAAACACCATAACCCTAACCCCTCAAAATTAAACGCGATATTTGTTTTCTCATTTAGTACAAACTTGTTCTACATTGTACATATGCATGTTTAATATATATAAGAATTTCATCTTTTTTATTACTTTTACGGACCACTGTCGTGGGCAGCAGTTTATCATAGCACTATGAAACTGTCCAAGATCGGAACCGGATTTGATTTACTCTCTCTGGAATTATGGAACCTCTGTGGCTTGAACTACTGTTAACTCGAATACATTTTGACAGTCTCTTCGAGTTCGAGATACAGATGTTTTACTGTATATTGATATTGACTTTTCTTCTTTCAGAAGAGACAGCGATCTACTGTCTCTAAAAATTGTGAGGTAATTGATGAGTATTCAAAATAAAGGGATTACATTTGTTAGAATGCTTTATCTAAACAAGACAGATGGGATCATCTTGGTTCAAAAGATTCCTAAGACAATGCATTACTTGATCATAAAAGATGTCTTCTTCATTATGAAAATTATACAAATTTATTGAGGTTGAAGGAGCCACATCAAGCTATTACAACACAAACAATTTCACTTTGAAATTACATTTGGATTGTTCAGACCATTTAAATTAGCGTATGTCAATGAATATTTGTAATTAAAAGCACACTTAGCTAAAGATATGTGACCTTCTTGTGCTATTTTTAAGGAAGCATCAATTAAATTAGTACCATAGACTGCAAATTGAACTTGACTTTACCTTTTGTAAATTTTATCTTAGAGATATTGGTGTAGAAATATTACAGAGTTGATTATCTTTCCGACGAGTTGCGCTTGGAGAGTATTTATGGATGAAGTATTTTATCAAGTTATTGGTGGAAGGATTTTAATTGAACCATGTTTATGAATACAGTAATTAAGATGACGGGGTGCATGGTGTTGAACGCCACTTTCAACAATATTTCAGTTATATCGTGGTCAGTTTTATTAGTGGAGGAAACCAGAGTACCCGGAAAAAAACACCTACCTGTCGCAAAACCTTGATAAAATTTGCCACTTAATATAGTATCGAGTACACCTCGCATGATATGGGTTGGAACTCACAACGTTGGTGGTAATAGGCACTGATTGCATAGGTAGGTATATATCTAACTACCGTGCGACCACGACGGTACCTTTGTAATCAAGTAGAAGATATCAGATATTACATCACACAACCTCCTTTAGGATTGCTTTGGAATCTGAATTCTAATGCAAATTTCTGTCTGGTAAGTATTAAACAATGAAATAAAATTGATAAATTTGTAAACAAGTTACAATTTTGTGAATAAGTCCAATCCAATTTCCCCCATCCTCTCCGTGTGAATTGCTGAAGGGATATACGCTATGTATTATCAAATTGTCTGCCATAATAAAGTGGGATGCACGCACAGATGTTCTGGATTATTGTGATGTTTTTGTTTAGATCATCTGAACGTTTACAAGTTGGGTAAACCTAATTTTGGGAGATTATCTTCCGTCAAGCTCAGAAATAAAATTTGTTCACCCTTTGTTTGAAATTTTTCTGTAATTTTCAAATAATAAAGTAACAATATTTCAGGTGTTTAAGCAGAAAGAAATTCACTGTGGAATTCATAGTGATTGATGAAATTGCATGTGGTCGTTTTTATATTTTGTTGGCTTAAGGTAACCAGCAAAGGTACGTTAAAAGATAAGAAATATCAACAAACGCTAATCATTGAGTTAAGTTGCAATACTGCAAAGTATACTCGTTCGTCCTATTCTTAGCGTGTTTATCTAGTTGGGAAATATCTTTATTCACGGTTGTTAAATTTGTGTATGGAAATTTCCACCAAATTTCGACGTCATTATCGACGAAATTAGAACTTTGGAAGCTTTGGTAATAGGAGAAGCAGATTCTACTTCTGCTATCAACGGATTACAATCGATAGCTAAATTTTCAAATTGTAAAGCTCCCGCAAAAGCCCGAGCTTTAAATTTTGAGTGGATAAGTATCGTAATCCACTGGTAGCATTATGATAATATATACTTATATCGGAATCTAAATCAAATTCAACAATATTTCAGCTATATTGTAGCGGTTATATTTGTTGATGGAGGAAACTGTAGTACGTGTAGAATTCCAATAATCTGACGCAAGCCACTGTACAGGAGTTGGAAATATATCTAGAATATCGTGCAAAATAGGGGAAAACAAAGAAAAGTAAAAACACATAGATATTTAATTTTGTGCACACGACACGTTACTGTCAACCTTTATCAGGTATCCTCAATGATAAAAGATTAGACAGCCAAATAAGAAAGAAAACGACAGAACCTAAACATGATAGCCAAAATCAGCTAAGATCAGATATGGTTGAAGTTTTACGAATGTAGTGAACAATGAATGCAACACGCTTATGGTCACGCCGATTTTGGGAGGCTGTCAACTGGTTTTATTTCTTTACCAGCAATGTTTTTGAACAATTATGTGTGCTTTTCAAATTATTTTTTAATCTTTTATGCATCTATTACAGTATGTTTTTCGATAACTCTTTACTCACAATTCACGGACGTCCTCAACTGGCTACGGAACTGTTACAAAGCTTTCTTTATAAAATTCAAAATCACTTTGTATAGCTTTTCTAAATCAAATTCATTAACCTATTAATGGGATGGTGTATTGATGTGTAGGAAAATAAAATTATAATCAATTTATTTTTATAACAGAATTATAATCGTAAATTCGCAGCTTGTATATTTTTGTATTTTTTGTAGTTTACTGGACTGTGTCAAACACACCTGTAATGTACGGAGACAATATCATATTGACATGTAAAACAAGGCATGTGCTGACAGACAGAGTTAAATGCCCGGTTCGTCAATGGTACGGTGGTCACAAGGACAAGCTATTGCTTTACAATAAAGTTTCTCGAGATGTCACAAAATATGAGGATAGAACGAACGTGTCATCCACGGAGTTTTCTCTAGTTATTAAAAACTATACTGAGTCAGATATCAACATTAACTATACCTGTTCATGTGGTTTCAGGTCCTACACAAAACGTCTTGGTCTAAATGATCAAGACTTCATAGGTAAGTATATTGATTAGTACATTTGATATTATACTGGGTTTAATTTAGATTGTTTCTGCAATAACTGATCGTCAACAACGGCCATTGCTGTTGTTATGTCAACAATGAGAAACCAAGTGTGAGTAGTTACAGTAGTTGTATGGATGGAGTAAAACCACTGTCCAGTCGCCAGTCACTGACAAACTTTATCATATAATATTGTATCAAGTATCCCTCGTCACGATCGGGATTCGAACTCACAACGTTGATGATATACACTGATTTCACTGGTAGTTGTAAATCCAACTATCATACGATCGCGACCACAACGACCCCTTTCAAGTTAATTCAACTATCATCCACATATTATTCACAAATCCATCATATTTTAACATCAACGTAAAAAATTGAAAATGACGTTATATCACTCGCTTACATCATGTGTATTCATTAATCTTATTTTACCCAGCACTGATTCTATTTGAGAAGGGTAAATTGTATTAACCGGATAACTTTTGCTATATACTGTCACTGAACGAAATATAGCTTTTCCTGGTACCCTTGCTACATGTTACCTGTTGAGCTGAGGGAACCTAGTTGTAAATCCAGTTCACCTCCTGTTTACATATAATATTAAAAGGGTCAATTAAGGGATAATTATATAATTTTACTATTTAATTCGAAATATAAACGTCGATGGATAAATGTGATTTTTCAGCAAGACCAACGCAATATTAATGCAGTGTATTAAAATATAAAGTTTATTTGTATTTGGCGGAAAACTGAGGAAATGCTCGATATGCCTCGCCTTTATCTCAATTATCAAACTACATACACATAAACTTGATATGTTATGACACTGACAAATATTGTCTATAAAGCGTAAGGATGTCCCAGATAATGCTTCTGTAGGTCTTCATCTCACAAAAGAACACTACGAAAGATTCTAACCAATAAGAAATGAACATACTTCTATGGCTGCATATTTTATATGAAGTACATTTAGTAGTTACTATTCGGTGCATAAATTGAATATTGTGGAAAGAAATTGTCAACAGCAATGACCAACAATTCCACTAATATCAACAAAGCGAACATTGACCCCTCACTTCCATTCATTGAAAACAAAAATATCATAATGTGCCTATAGAAATCATCATGCTGGCTTTAGACAGGTACAAACATGTGACGGTGTTAAATGAGATCTCACTCTTTCAGTTGTCAGAGATATCGTGCCTTTCACAGTTGACTTCTGGTCACTTTTGGGTTAGTTTTAGGAAGCATAGTAATGCATTCGTTTTATCATTGCAGTCCCCCCGTTAAGAGTGGACGCACATATTCAACAATCCAATGAAACGCTCTCAATTTACATACAGATTGAGCGAGTATATCCGCGTCCAGAGTTATCTATCGCCATTGGGGTAAGACAAACTAAATGACATTGCATGTACAAGTTTCAAGTAAGTAACAACACTCGGTGAGATTCCACTAAAACTAGATTAATACACTTAATTGTCATGAAATAACGGCGCATTTGTGTGCCTAGTGTGGATAGCGCAAAGAAAACTGCAGAGTACTAAAAATATAAATATTTTAGTTAAACGACAATCTCATTAAATAATGAACAACAAAGCAAACAAAAGTCAGCTTAGCAGTAACACGAAGAGCATCACAGGTGGAGCAGGAACTGCTTACCCTTCCGGAGCACCTGCTTTCATCCTCGGTTATCTTCTAAACCAAGTCAGAACAACACGTGAATAACATTTGGTATCGCACACAAATTATAAATTCTGAAAGTCAGTAAGAGTTGCATAGGTTATCAAATATCTGCAATCAGTTGTGACACACAAATGCCGCATCAGAAGTGTAATTGTTAGCGTGCTCAACACGAGTGAGGTAGATAGTGTGTTCGAGCCCGAGTCGGGTCAAACCAAAGACATTTGCTGGTTCTCCTCTTACCACGCACAATTAAGGAGTACGAAGAAAGGTTCGTTGGATCAGTATTAAGATAATGTGTCCCTGTGGAGCGACTGACGTTCCAGCGTGCTAGCATTATACAAATCTAAGCGTGTTGCACTAGTACATTTCACCTCATCGAAATGTAACTTGTTCTCGCCATGATATGACTAAAATGTTGCTCACTTATTGCTAAGTAACAACCACTCCCTTGAATGCCCCATGGAACAACAAATCCGTTATAAAGAACTTATAATTTCTTAAATAATGACAAAATTATAGTTTTAGCTTAGAATAATTTGATAAACAATTGTATCCATAGCGACAGTGGGGTACTACTTGTTTTCTAAATATTATTGTTAAAGAGTCTTAAACAATAGAGATAACAGACTCCAGAATAATGTTAGCATTGGTACACACAATGAAGAACTCTACATTAATATATATATATTTTATCACGTTTATCAAGCTTTCATTTTGTTCATATTTTTCAGGAGCGAACGTTATTTCATAACTTCATTTTATCATTTGTGAAAAGGGGCATATTTTACTATGGAAAATATGAAGCAAGTTTTAACATTGTAGCTGACGACTGCGGCAAGATGCCGACATTGCTTTGTTATAATGGAAATGGATATAATATTGTCACCACCTCCGGAGAGCCAATACGGAACTGCACAGGTATATAATCTTAATCGTTGCTGTTAAACGTTTGTCTTAAGAAAATGTTGATTAAATCGTGGTGGTCATTGTTATTGTTGGAGGATATAGGAGTAAATAGAGAAACCACCGTCCGTAATATGAAATATTTTATTCCATCATGTTATATCGAGTTCAGTTTGTACTTTTTAGTATTTACAACATTGCTGTAACATAATAATGTAAACAATGTAGAAAAGTAAACATAAATAATATTAAAAAAAGGTTGAAGATACCAAAGGGACAAGCATGAATATCAAAACAAACATGCTTCTTAAAATATTATTTGAAAATGACATCAATGAACTACATGATATTTGCTTAGAAAATCAAATTAGTTCTATAAAAATCTTGAAGATACCAAAGGGGTATTCAAAAGCCATAAATCGAACAAGGACAGACAATACAATGGCCAAAAGAAAAAAAAGGACAAAGGATCAAGAAAACTAAAGATTGAGGAACCTTACTAAAAACCAGGTGGTGAACTTCGGTTGACAGTTGCTGCTCTACTAGTGGCACCCATCTTGTTACTGTTAAACTATACGACCATCATCTGATATGGAAATCGTGTTGAACACCATTAGGCGTAACTAAATAGAATAACATTGTTAAAACATGAACAATTATAATAAAACACTAAACCAACTTATACTGAATAAACGCTAGAGAAAACAGAGGGGGTGATCAAGAATGGACAATTATAATAAAACACTAAACCAACTTATACTAAATAAACGCTGGAGAAAACTGAAGGAGTAATGAAGAATGAACAATTATAATAAAACACCAAAACAACTCATACTAAATAAACGTCAGAGAACACAGAGGGGGTAATGAAGAATGAACAATTATAATAAAACACAAAAAAACTTATACTAGATAAACGCCAGAGAAAACAGATGGGGTAGTGAAGAATAGACACACAGGCAATATTGTATACACAAGACACAGGACGAAGACAAACAGCATAAGAGACATAACACTGAAAACTAAGAAGATGAGCAACACGGACCCACAAAACCGGAGGTGATCTAGATATACGAGGAAATTGAAGTTCTTAATAGTAACCAATGCGATATACTTGAAATGACGTTAGTTGTGAATTCCCCATCGTATCTCTGTATACATAGGAAAATGACCAATGATATAGCACATTTTCAAATGTTGATGTACGACAATAGAATGATACCCATGATGCAATATAACCAATAACAATAATTATTGTATTTGTGTAAATTAGCATTAACTTAATTAAATACATTATATATGAAACAAATGTATATGTATATGCCAATAAGAATCAATTTTGTGACTAATTTTAAAGAAATATTGTTTATTGCAGATGGTGGCAGTACGAATGGATACATCAGCACATCAACAGAAGCACACACCACAGACATTTTAATGAATACATGGGTTGATGCTTTGTCTGTTGTAGTACTAGTATGTCTTCTTATTGGAGGGGTTATAGTCTACAAAAGTAAGGAAATATTTTTAACTACTTTTAAGCTAAATAGGCAATAAACTAAGCGATATTTCTTCATTATTGTGCATACTTCGTATGTCCCTCTATGGATGACTGAGTGATTGCTTATAGTCAAATGTGCAATTTTCAGCTATGTCATTTCATGATTAAGTCACTTTACATGATGATGATGTCCACATTGCATTATACCAACACTCTTACGCTTATAGTGCTAAAGTAACAGTCCATGTGACACATATCACCCCACTGCATTATTCAATCGGTCTTTGCTGTTTTTCCTTAATGCTGAATTATCTTATGAGAAGCATTAATACAGATATAAGTGTCTTTTGTTTGACCCAACCTCAAAGCCATGATCTAATTAGTAAGTAAACCATTACACCCCCGATGTGTTTTCGTCCGTCCATGATGTATTAGCAGTGTTTGTCCCCGTTTTTCAGTGGGGTTCGTGTTGCTCGATCTTTAGTTTTCTGTGTAGTGTTTTGTGGATCGTTGTTTGTTCTTTTGTCTTTTTTCTTTTGGTCGTTGTGTGATCTGTCCTTCTTCGATTTACGTAATGGTTGCAACTTATAGCATTAATGAGTAATTTTAGACACTATTCACGATCTCCCCATGTCCTCATTACAACAGGCACGCAACGTCATTTCAATATTCTTTTCAACTATTTCAAATGTTGAAATTACATTGTTATGGGGTTGGGTACAGCAACCAAAGCATTAGTTTATTGGCCCAGACAAACCTCATCTTTACTTATTTAGTGTATCGTGTGTACTGAATATAATTTAAATACGCTCACATTTAACGAAAATATAATAAATTATAATAATAATTTTGTAGTTGTAGGGAAAAGTAATCAAAACAGGGCAATAACTATGAACAACAAAACTGACGACACCATTGATTCCGATGTAGACCAGAAGCATATAATGTTGGATAATATGAAAGTAGAAATAGACATATTAACTCACAGCGGCGTCATCATGGATGACGAAAACTATTCTTTGAAATTACATGAAAATGGTTCCATTACAAGTGACTTTTGCTGAATATTGTTTTGTAATACTAATCTATATATCAAAATATCATGTTTTATCAAAAAAAAAACTCAATACCGGTAATACCAGTAGTGTAATATGTATAATGTCTTTAGTTTTCTATGTAATGTTTTGTCGCTCATCGTTTTGAGTATTGTCCTTTTATTTCGCTTGGTCATTGTGTTTTCAGTCCCTGTTCGATTTACGACTTCTAAATGCCTTTTTTGGCATCGTCAAACATATTTTAGCAGTATTTTATGTTCCATATCTGTTAAGGGAGAATGTAAATCATGGATCATTTACATTGTGATGGAGACTAGCATTTCTGTCAAATCAAAAGGGTAAGGAATGACCATATACAATAATTACCATATTTTGGAAAACAAATGATGATTTGACAGAGAGTATAATTTAGAAACCAAATTTCAAACATAAATATATTTAATTCAGAATTTCAAAACCGAAACACTGACTACTGGGTGAATGATACTCACATGGATTTATAGTTCACCAGCAGCGGTATTAATTCGGTGATAGTAGTAAAAACGTAAATACTCAATTTAATGCGCACGACGCATTTCCGGAATAACGTCACCAGGCAATTGCATAATCAAAAGATTGGAATATCAAATAGAATCCTTTGAGATCAAGTAAACCATCGAGCCTAATCAGAATAGCAATGCACTTGAAATATACACAAAGAAAAAAGTTAAGCACCCATGTTTTTTTTTAATGACAAATGATACGACAATTATCACGAGAGTACTGACCAGATCATCTCAAGAACACAATAGTGGCATGTTAGGACATTACATTGGCTGTAAGAAACCACAAAAAATCAAGAAAAACGTTAATTTAATGAATATTTAATCACAATATCACAAGGCTAGTTTTTGCAGTGAAACATGTCCATTTTAAGTGTTGACCTTCACCGTTCAAAAAGCACGATAAGATTGTCATTTCACTTTCAAACCGTCATTTATCAATCCCTTGATGACATCTATTGTTCAAAGTTCAGTACCGGGTGTAACCCCCACGTATTTAGATGACGGCATCAACCCTACGTCTCATCCCTACAGTAGACGTCGGATGTCCTGTTGTGATAGCTGCTGCCATTCCCGATGCAATGCTGCTTCCAACTTACGAATGTTTTGCACAGGAGGTTCCCGAACCTGCATACGACTGCCTAACATGTCCCAAATATGCTCTATGGGATTGAAATCTGGGCTCATGGCTGGCCAAGGAACAGAAGTCACGGCTTCGCTTTGGAGGTATGCGGTTACTGCTCTTGAACGATGAGGCCTGGCGTTTTCATCCATACACACATGCCTTGTAGCTAGTGGGTGGTTGTCGAAATGGGGGACAACAACTGGTTGCAAGACGTCTCCGATGTACTGATCATCAGTTAGGTTGCCTTGTATGGTGACTAAATCCAGCTTGCTGTCATGAGAGATACACCCCCACACCATTAATGAGCCTCCACCGTAAGGGAGAGTTGGCTGAATGTTCCTTGGGGATTATACTGTATGTTTGTGTCTCCAAACCCTCATCCAGCCGTCGGCTACATGAAGCAGAAACCGGCTCTTGTCTGACCAATGGATTTTGCGCCATGTCCTTAAATTCCAACCACGTCGTGCTAAACACCATGATAAACGTGTTCTTCGATGTCGGTCTCCCAACAGTGGACGTTTAATGACTCTCCTTGACCTAAGTCCCGCTGATTTCAGACTGTTTCTAACTGTTCTTGTTGACAGACGTATATTGGGAAGCCAGTGTTGTTTGAGTACTGGACTGTTTGCGAATAGCATCCGTCTAAGAAAACGCTGTGATGCCCTGTCGTCACGATCAGATGGTACCCGTCGTCTGCCGGATCTGTGTAAGTCTTTCACATTGTTGGTTTGTGTGTGTTTTCTCACCAGTCGGCTGACTACAGTATAGTGGTAGCCCATCTGACGTCCAATAGCTTTGAAGGACATCCATGGTGTATGCATGCCGATTATTTGCCATCTTTGTGCTTCTGATATTCGCCTTCGTACCATGTTTACTTAGAATGAATCAAGTTTAAAACACCGGACTTAAATACCCAAATTCGAAGCGTGAACATACTGAATTTTGAGTAATGCGTGAGAGGCATGGTTCACGTGCATGACTAGTCGATATTAGATGTAATGGTCACACCTGTGTGAGCACATCTTTTTAATGGAACATTGTTCTTGCTATAATCAATATCAATATTAGAATCTAAACTTAGTGTAACTTATTATGTTTTAATATAGCAGGTGGTGCTTAACTTTTTTCTTTGTGTATAGGTTTAGCATAATATTAGAGAAACCCGAAAGTGCAATCGATATTAACTGAAACTGAATTAGGATGCATTGAGAAATTACCCTAAGAAATTGTTGTAAACCCACGACTGATCACGCTCTGAAATTCTCCAGAAATGAGTGGGACGTATGGGAGTAGAGTCAGCCATGGGTTACCGATGATGCCCTTAATATACACATAAGACAAAATCCAATACATGGGCCATACCACTTTGCCAATTACGTGCTGAAAAGTGATTAAATGTTCCTTTAAATGACTGTTTATCAATATAAGCGTTTTTGTTTGTTTGTTTGTTTGTTTTCTCACCATTGTATGGATAATTACATGGAAGATATATTCTTTATTGGCCCTCCTGTTTCTTTAACGTTAATTTGCACTAGTGATATATGGAAAGCAGTTGGGGAGAAATACAATTTATTATTATGATAATGAGGAGGTCAGTCACTGGCCAAGATAGTAGAAAACTAACATATGCTACGGATCCCGCATTAACGACTACATCGCACTAGATTCTTCCAACCTGTCTGGTGTTATCGACCTTTCACAAGGGAATATGAACATGTATCCCCTGTGAAGATCCCGAATAACATATAGTATACAAATTGAATATATCAATATGATTTAAATAATTCAACACGTAATTGACAAAGTACGTACTGCCTGTCTGTGTAATGGGATAATTTATATTATTAATATGAAAATGCACCAGAGCATGCATAGATATGACTGTAAGATGTATTTGTAAAATGTGATATTCAATAGATACATCATAAATTACTTTCCAAACATAGTCTCGTATGGTGATCGCTTTATTCCGACATAATCTCGCCTGTTTTTCTGAAACTGTACAAATGTTATGCCAGTTTTGTTGGGTTTTTTTGGGGGGGGGATGGACGTCGTGGCCGTTATCGTATGGTAGTTGGATTTACAACTACATATGCAATCAGTGCCTATCACTACTGATGCTGTGAGTTCGAATCTCGATCAGGGCGAGGTGTACAACATTATTTGATGAAGTTTGTCAGTGACTTGCGACAGGTCGTTGGATTTCTCCGCGTCCTCAGGTTTCCTCCACCAATAAAACTGACCGCCACATTATACTTGAAATATTGTTGAAATTGACGTTAAAAGACAATCAAACCAACAAACAAATAATTTTTTTTTTTAAATTACTTTGATATTTCATGAAAAGCAAAATGTGTTATTATTGAAATTCAATATTTAAATAAGTAAAATATTTTATAAAAACTAAGGTTCTCCTCCCTCATGAATATGTGACCTTAACTGTTTTTGACTATTTTGTTTAGGTCCGTTCGTTTTATTGATCACAAACACTTTTATATTATTTGGCGTTCCAATCTTTCTCTCTTAAGCGTACCTGATAAAGGTTATTCCAGAAACACAACGTGTGCACTAAAGATACCTTCCTTTTTATTATCATTGAGATGTATCAAGAAAAACCTATCAGTAAAATGGTGTGGTTACGCCAAAAAAAATAGATATCAAATTTAGTGCGCACAACGAGTTTCTGGAATAACTTTCATCAGGTACGCCCAAAGTCGAAAGATTGGAAAGCCAAATAATATCAAAAGCTTTGGGAACAAGTAAGCGAAAGGGCTCAAGCAGGAGCGCCAAATTAGGGTAAGGTCACTTATGCAAGAAAATGTGTTCTACAGATGAGTAATATGGCAACCTTCATAAAACATAAAACTATGTCGATATATACATTCATTATATTCCAAAAGCAAACAGTGTATTAGTGCGCACCTGCTACCAGAAATAACTCTTATAAGTTAAAGAAAGATAATTAAGATTTATTTTTAGATATATGAATGCTGTTTTTTCGATGTAATAGTTAATTAATAAGGAAAGATATGGATTTTTACAAAATTAACTTTGTAAACTATCCAATGGTTTAGGGTTATGGTGTTGAACGCCACTTTCAACAATATTTCAGCTATATCGTGTCAGAGAGACTATGCGACTTTATCTTTATACACATATTAAAGTAAAGGAATATACAAATATACCATGTCAATATGATTTCTTATTTTAGTCAGAAAGGATATGAATATAAATGAACACGAGAGACCGTCCTACTTCACACTTAACACATAAATTAAGGTAAAGGAACAACGTATGTCTGTTTAATTTTTATTTTATTTTATGTAATTTTTCTTTTTTTGCAATCCAACAATAATCTGATGTTTGAATAGTGTAATTGTACTAAATAACAGTGCTTAAGGAAATACGTGGGTTCCGGGATACTGGTATTCAGATAATACCGTCATGTGACTTCCATCACCACGTGACTAAAATCTAGGCATCTGTAGTTCAAAATGGCCTGTGGTCTTTCACCTTTGTCGGAAATGGGATAAATGTTACATATTTTTCCAGATTGGGTTTCTTCCTGTGGTCAGATGTACACCCCGGAACCACGCACCAATATTTGCTGGATGACTTTTTAGATCGTTTTCCTCGATCCATTTCTACCTGCAGTGTCTACTGCTAAAACTGCCTAGATTTCTTATGAAGTCACGTGATCGGTGGTACGAATTCTTCCTCCAAGTCAGGAGAACGTCTTATCACGGAATCGTCGTATTGTCGTACATGCTTGATCAGCGTCATGTTAATTCTTATATATATGTTACAACAAGGATTTGCATAGTACTATACAAATCCTTGGTTACAGTAAATAAGTGTAACCAGTAATTACAGGTAATTAATAAACATTTCAGTAAATACTCGTAATAATTGGTGGATTTAGGAATTACGTATAATTCCTAATTTGTCAGTAATTACGAGTAATAACTAAATTAATATTAGATAATTTCACGCTTATTTACTGATTGCTAATTTTGAATTTTTGGTAACAGACAAGACTCATCCAAGGAATATATGAAATGCGAATAGAATCTACTTTTGAAGTAAATTATGCTGATACTGAAATATATTTATTTTAAAAGAGATCAATAAGTATAACATCATATATATATATATGGCATCTTGAATTACATAAGCCATTTAATCTGACACATTTACAAGTTTATCTTGCACAATCATCTTTTCAACTGCACTTGACAAGGCCTTGTCCGTCTCCTATTGACTGTAAGCGGGCTGTCTCAGGGACGCTAATTTCAGTGTTCGGATCAATCTCGGCTTCGGCCAAACCATGAATAGATGACGGCATGAATTGATTCCTTGAAAAAGTTGAATTTAGTAGTCCATGTCTAGTCCCAGCTTAAATTGTGCAGTGTCGGAACTAAAATGTGGTACTAGGCATAAAATATGCCTTGGATCGCCACATCCTCTGTCGACGCTGGGTATTGGTATGGTGACATTATCATCGATATCAATTGGTCGTAGAATATTATTACTTATAGATTAATACATGCCCTTTTCCATATCAGGACTGTTATCATCCCGAGAAACTGATATCGACCAGAGAGAGGGCTTTAGCCCGAGGGTCGATATCGATCGAGAGATAACAGTCCTTAAATGGAAAAAGGCATGCATTATTCTATTCATCACATATTTCAACATTGAATTAAAAATACAAAATTAAACTTCCCACACAGACACCAACTTTATAAATGTGCCTGCAAGTCTTCTTCCTTTAATAGAACTTGTAGTATTCATTTTGAATAGGAGCTGTTGCTAGACCAACTTTGGGTGCACATCCAAGCATAGTATCGTATGGTGATCGCCTTATTCCGACATGATCTCACCTGTTTTCTGAAACTGTACACATTTTATGCCAGTTGCCCAGTTGGTGATGTTATTGTCTCCCATCCAGCTTATAAGCATATCATGATATCACCATTAGATCTTTCTACACTCATCTGAGAATGGGGGTGTCTTGGTTTACCACATCGTTGTTCATTTCATATTATCTTGTCATTAGCCTTTGGCTAAATTTTGACGAATACAAGTTCCTTTTAAGAAGTATAACATTTTAGATACTAGTACCAGATTAAAATAAAGGCGAGTAAAATAAATAATATCCCTATTTTTTTCTATATTAATAGATGCTTAGAACATTGTTTGCAAGATATAAACATCAGGCAGTACATAAGCGTAAAAAAATATGCTTTGTCTAGTAATTACGTGTAATTCGTGAATAATTTAGGAAATACGAGTAATAACTAAGGCAATGAGGAATTACGCGTCTTTACTGTTTTTCAGTTTTTACGTGTAATTACTGGTTACGCTTACTTATTGTAATATAGTATAATTAAATCCAAATAATATATTATTGTTTTAATACATGCAAGTACGAAAAAAAACAATTTGAACGTCTAAAAGTGATCGTGTCGTCAACATTATGTATTATTGACAAATTGTATGTAATAGCTAGCCGTAAATGAAGTTATTACATCCGTGATGAGTCAAACATATTTGGCACGTCTGTCTGTAGCCATACGAGTTGGGTATTTACCTAGTAAAAGAAATACGTCATATTTCTTTCACGACAATATTTTTAGTGTGAAAGCAATCTTAAAAGAATTTAAATATAAAAACAATGTTAAAGTATTTAAAGTTTTAACATGTGTCATTAAAATGAACTATCCTTAAATCAGATATTCGCATTTAATGTATAAGCCTGAAAATAGTAAGGGGCCGTCGTGGCCGTAATCGTATCATAGTTGGATTTATAACTACGTATGCAATCAGCGCCTATCGCCACTAACGTTTGTAGTTCGAATCTCGCTCAGGCGAGGTATACTCAATACAACAGTATGGGGTAAAAATTGTCAGTAACTTGGGACAAGTCGGTAGTTTTTTCCGGGTACTCCGGTTACTTCCACCAATAAAACTCAACGTCACGATATAACTGCAATATTGTTGAACGTGGCGTTAAACATCATAGCCCTCATCCTTCAAAATATTGTCAAGGTCTTTGATATTCATTATTTACTTCCATCCTTTAGAGAGAGGCACTCTGTACATAAATTATGTAATAAAGGTCATCATTGGATAACGATGATTTTGTTCGGTTCTAATCACCAATCAAAATGACCGCTATGAAATAATTGAAATATTATGGGATATAATGCAAGGTGGAGTAACATTTCTTTTTCAAACCTTCAAAATAAGAAAAGCAAAATAAAATAAAAAATCAAACAGAATTATATTTATATATTATGACATTGAAAGTACAATAATTACATGTCTACATTGTCTTTCTTAATATTATTAAATTGTTCTGTCTTCTTTGAATTACGATAGAAGAGAGTTATTACCGACAAGACGAAGAAAAAAAACCCAAAAAGACAGCACAATATGTGTTGGACATTACCAGGCGCAAACAAACATAAATAACATAAATAAGACATGAACCCTCCTATAAACAACTGGATGTAAACACGATCCGATCATAATTTTATGCGGAAATCGTAACGGACATCACATCACAGAATTCAGAACGTAAAGACACTTTTTTTTCTAAAATTGTCATTATCTTTTAGTATGTTTTATCATGATGCTTATGTTTGGTTACAAACAGAATATCATTATCGTATCTTTTATTGGTGGATGACATTGGAGTACACGGATATTACATGCAAAAACAACTAATCATAAGTCAACGACATACAAATTGTAACGAGCAAATCTCACCAAGGAACGGGAATCACACATCTTGCGGTGTTATTCGTTGATTACATTGGTATGTGTGCAAATAACTACCATTCGACATAACTAAAATATTGTTAAAAGTGACTTAACCCCCACCC
>MJUT01059690.1:412255-428881 GCA_002080005.1 Gigantidas platifrons
ATTTATATTTTGCATTGTGTAAATCTTCCATTTGTTGGACTTTGATAGTTTTTTTCTAGGGAATAATACGTCTAAAGGAGATAGTGTAGAACCAACGGTATTTGAATCTCACAGAATTGCCAGACACCATCTACCAAGAGGGTGTGCTTTCATTGAACTCACCACATGTGACGGATCTGCCTCCTCTCAGAAAATATTATTGTCATCAACCTCCGATTGGTTTAGGCTTAATACAAACTCCAGTGTAATGTATACATATGGAGTCGTATTCATAGAGGTCAACCGATTCTCTCTACCTATTTCGTTATCAGGCATGGAGGTTATATCCTCAATGAAAGGCTTCAAAATGATGATTGGATCACTGAGGCATTCTGAGCAAAATGGTGCATTATTGCATCATGTCCATAACAACAATTGTCTGTCATTTAAGTTCTCACCGAAAGATATTCACGACTTCATTACGTCTGGTTCATTTTTGCTTACTTTCTTCGATAAACTGCAAGCGAAGCTTCCAGACTGGCTTCGACTTAGTACATCTGGCACAGGTTTGCTTGCTGTTACCGATCTGAAAACCGACCTGATTCGTGGTAACAATATGAATACCATCCAAGAATGCGGAGATACCCCTGTTCACAAAGATCGGTTGTATAATGTGTTCCGCTTTGGAACAGAGTTATCTATCAGCATTTATGGTAATCAGATACGTCTTCCTGCTCCCGTAAAAGGAAACAAATTTTGTGTCATTGTTGATTTTTGCCAAGACACTGGTGAAACCGTGTTCTTCATGCTACCCCAGGAATCACGGAATATGCTTGACAATTTTTCTTTTTTCAAATCTATCGCCGAAAAATATGGCCTGCGATTTAGGCCACATGGAGTTGGACTGTCATTGAATAAAGGCATAAATGTTCGATACAAATCACAAACAATTCGTTTATGGAATGGTGATAATTTTTCACAGTATTCGTAAGTATTTATTTTGAATTTACATCTGTCTGAATATTTATTTAGTGTATTACTTTTTCATAATTTAAATTCAACATACGCATATTCCGAGCGCTAGAGAGTTCGAATTCCGCTGATGATGTGTACTCGATACAACATTATGTGATAGCGTTTGTCAGGGACTTGCGACAGGTCGGTGGTAATTCTCTGGGTACTCTGGTTACCTCCACCAATAAAACGGGCCGTCACGATATAACTGAAATATTGTGGAAAGTGGCGTTAAGCACCATACCCCCTCCGAGAGCTAGATATAATTTGCTTACAGCAACATAATATTAAACACGTAACTTCATAAATGTTAACTAAATACACTCTGGAAAAATAAAAGTTGAAATTTTGCCAAATGTCACCACTTTACCTATATACACCTATAGATATAGATAGGTACTTATATCTTATGAATTTCATCAATAAAGGCAGAACAGGTATATATATCTATTTCATAAGGGAACTGTTCCACACCTTTTTCATCAATTCTCAAAACAAAATAAATACTGACCATATTAGTGTATGCGTAACACGATAGGTGTCATGTAAGAAGTAGGAGCTGGTTTTTATTGGGTTCATGTTGCTCTTCCTTAATGTTTTCTCTGTTTTTTCTGTCTCTGGATTGTCCATACGATTACCCTTTCCGTTTTTTTTTAATGTTTAGATATATAATACAGGACATCATCAGGGGCCCGGGTGCCTCAATGAGTTAGGTCGCTGGATCTAACAACTCATACAAGCCTATCACCAATACGGCGTGGGTTCGTGCCCGGCTATATACATTACAAAAAAAGGTGCATTCGACTCGCAGTCGCAAGTGATCAAGTTTACCAGTTGCTTGCCCATGGTCGGTGGTTCTCTCCGGTACTCTGGTTTCCTCCACCACTAAAATTGGTCGCCATGATATAGCTGAAATATTGTCGAAAGTGGCGTTAAAACACCAAAAATCAAAATCAAAATCAGAACATCACCTATCTAATTTGCGGGCATATATTGCAAATAATATTATACCAAAGGGGTTACTTATCAAGTTAACACCAAAACACACTGGTTGGAAATCAAATATATTTTTGGAACGAAGGGACTCTATGCTCTTTGACTGTTCCACCCGTCTCCTTATTCTATTGTACCAGAACACTGTACACAATCTCGAAGTTCTGGATAAAACTATTACGAACATCAAAACTGACCTAAGCTAGTCTTTGGCGTTCTCGGATACTAACAATATAAACGAACGTCTGCAAGATATCAACACAATTCAAAGCCTTAAGTTGCGAGAGAAACAACGGAAGCAATTCTTTAGGGATGGTATCAACCCAAACAAAAATATACCATCAAAATTATCTGTCACTTCTGGGGAAACGACAAGGCGGAAACACACATTTTCAAGGCACAAAGAAATTAATAGAGACCAAAAATGACACAGTCGTCAATTTGTCATCAAAAGACCTAAAACCTGCTGAAATTCGTATACTCTCTAAGGGACTTATTTCTGTCCCACCCCTAACAAAATCAACGAGGAGCAACTATCAGCTGAACTCGATACATTTGCTAGATCTCATCGAATTAAAGAGTATTTATTAGCCAAAGAGAGAGACTGTCCTGTAGATGGATCGTCCGATTCGGAAGATGATAAAAAGTCAGATCCCCCTTCCTAGGTATATGAAAAAAAAATCATGGATTTCAAAACCCAGCAAAAATACAACTTTATAATCCTTTATTGATTTAGTCAAAAATGATGTCCAGACAGCAGCCAGCACGAACAAACCAACCCATAAAATCCTCACTCCAGCAGAAAAGGGTACGCTACTAGAGATAAAGGAAAGGGGTGACATTGTCATAAAGTCAGCAGACAAGGGTAGTGCAGTTGTTGTTATGGACAAAGAAGGTTATTTAGAGGAGGCAAACAGACAACTGACGGATGAAAATTTTTACAAAAAAACTGGACTCTGATCCCACGGAAGAATTCAGCACTAAAATAACACAGGAGCTAAAAATTATGAAAAAAATTGACATATCGACACGAACACTCTCGATTATTTGAAACCAGACAAACCCAAAGACGGACGCTTCTATATATTACCTAAAATTCACAAAGTCAACAACCTCGAGATACCCATTGTTTCAGCAAATGGCCCCCCGCAGAAAAAAATATCCGAATTCGTCGATTTCTATCTTCGACCTCATGTAGACGCGTTACCCTCACATTTGAAAGACACCTGACTATTCTTTAAAAAATGGAGTTCATGAATCCCCTTCCTTCGGGGACAATTCTTGTTTCGATGGACGTTACGTCATTATACACTAACATCCCACATAATGACGGAATCGAAGCATGTCGAGAGGCCTGGGACCAAAGAGCCGTTAAAGAACCACCGACGGAATGTCTTGTCCAGTTGCTCACAATGGTACTGAAGCATAACAATTTTACATTTAATGGAGCGCATTTTTTACAAATTAACGGAACAGCTATGGGAACAAAGATGGCACCTTCATACGCCAACATCTTCAAGAGGAAACTTGAAAAACTAATCATACCATCTGCACCTCATATGCCACTTTCCTTGTTTCGTTTCATAGACGACGTTGTCATGAAGTGGACCGAGTCGGAATAAAAGCTCAATCGTTTCTTTGACCATGCCAACAATGTTCACCCCACTATAACATTCACATATGAAACATATAGAAATAACATCTCCTTTCTGGATGCTTACATTGGTACACCACCTGTGAAAATGGTATTATGTCAATTGACATACGCAACAAACCGACGGATAAACATCAGTACCTGTCCCCACAGAGTTGTCATCCTAAACATTGTACCAACAGTATTTCGCACAGCCAAATTCTCCGAATCAAACTCATATGTTCCAATGAACAAACTAACACAAAACGGCTTGGGGAACTGAAATGTCATCTGAAAAATAGGGGTTACAACAATGCGAGCATTAACCATTGTTTTAACAAAGCAAGTGGTATTGACAGAAAAGACCATATCCAATACCGGTATAAAGAAAAGATCGCGAACAACAGAGTGCCATTTGTCATCACATACCATCCTGGACTCAGTAATTAATCCAACATCGTTCGTGAGCACTGGACAACCATACCAAAACACCCAGACTTGTGCAAAATCTTCAAATTTCCACCCGTCTTGGCTTTCAGGAAACCCACAGTTTGAAAGATATCTTGGTGAGAGCTGACATCTCCCCTCGATCTGCCTACAATGATCAGTGTCAAAAATGTGATTCGAGACAATGTATGACGTGCAAAAACACCCAATGCACACAACAATTCAACAGCACACATACAGGAGAAAAAATCATCATATACTGCAATGCCAACTGCAAGACAGAAAATATTATCTACCTCCTGGAATGTGCAATTTGTGGCCTTCAATACATCAGGGAAACTAAATAGCAACTTAGTAAACGCTTGAATGGCCACAGAAGCGATGCAATTTGCAAACCTGACCTTCCACTCATCCGACATCTCAGATCGACGGGCAACCATGATTCTTTCAGCAGACTAAAGGTCATAATAATTGACCATAACCCCAAGTGGGATGATAAAAGCAGACAGGAAAGGGAAAGCTTCTGGATTAGAAAACTTAAGACCTTTTCACCGACTGGAATCAATGAGAAAAAGTAATATACTGTCTTGACTCCTAATTTTGTTGGTCTCCTCCAGTGGTAATAGGACATATATACAGTTTGCTCAATTGGCCGAAAGTCTATATTCCACACTGTGTTGGTTTTTAATGAGTTTTGGTATTATACCGTTTTCAAAAATATTTTGACAGTGCTATTTGATACTTTTACCAATAATGTCTCCTTTTTATTTCTATTTTACATTTATCTAAATGTGTAGCCCTATTGTGTATTTATATTATTGTTATTGTACTTTTATTAATTTATATCTAGGATTTCAATTATTTTATGTATGTAGTTTCTTATGTACAATTTCTGGTACTTTTGTCCCGCACATGAATCGTCAAAAACCTATTTTTGAAATTGTAAAGTCGCCATATTGGTTCGACATTTTATGTAATTAGACATTGGTAACGTTCCTCCGTGGGACGAAAATGTTGTCATTCAACGAAGTGTAAAACTCTTGATCACTTTGTTTTGTGTACTTGGTGTTGTTTTACAGATCATTTTAGACGTTTATAATTATTTTACTTGTATAGTATCGTTATACCGTAACGACCCAACACTCATATTGACTTAATGACAGGGAAAGCGTGCAGACGATTAAATATGTACGGAGATTTAAATTTATTCTTGACAGAAAAACGTTGGAGACCATATATCTGACTTACATAAGACCATTATTAGAATATGCTGACGTTATTTGGGACAATAATATAACTTACCTAGTTGATAAAATCGAGAAAATACAAATAGACGCTGCTAGAATCATAACTGGGGCACTCAGTTAGTCTCATTAAATAACCTACACTTAGAAACAGGGTGGGATAAACTAAAGAACGTCGGGAAATGCATAGACTGGTTTATTTTTACAAAATGAAGAAAAAAATTTCGCCACAGTACTTATCAGTCTTAGTTCCAGATTCTCTTAATAGTATACATATTCATTACAAAAGAAATTCTTCTATTATTCCCCCTATAAGGACACGAACTAGTTTATACACGAATTATTTCTTACCGACTACCATACGCTCTTGGAATCTTTTACCAGCACGTATCAAGTCTAGCACTTCGGTCAATTCTTTCAAATCTAATCTGAAACCCAATCATCCACAAACACCGCCCTATTATTATATTGGGAAACGACTTGGTCAAATTCTACAGTCTAGAATTCGTATGCATTGCAGCTCTTTAAACCAGCATCTTTCCTCAAAAAATATTGTTGACTCTCCGCTCTGTCAATGTGGTGCTATTGAAACAACAGAACATTATTTGTTATATTGCCCTCTCTACAAGGTATACAGACAGCTTTTTATTGAGCCCTTTTATGACGATCCTCTGATTTCATATGCTCACTATCTTTTTGGATCGCCCGAGTTCAGTTACGAACAAAACGTTGCAATTTTCTTGGTAGTGCAATCCTTTACTCGAAACGATTTAACAGAAATTAGAGTTGTCAATTGAACCCACGACTTGTCTTTTGACATATGACACAAACAGTGCATGTGCTCACCATATTTTCTCTTTATATCATATTTCTTTTCAGTATTTAATTTCACATATAATTGTATATTATTATATCAGGTTTAATTTGTCTTAATTATTATATTAATTCATTATAATTTCTACCATTTGAGCATATATTCTGCTTTCTAAATTTAATTTCTTTTGGAAACGGATTAATATAAGTTTTGTAACTTGTTTCCGAATCCTATTAATGATTCATCTGAATAGTTTGTACTTATTCATGCATGTATTGTATTATTGAATTACTTAATAAAATATGTTTACACTATCCAACACCCCGTAAGATTGATCGTTCACAGGTGTTTCAGACGTTGTATATATACTAGTATATAAACCAAATAGTGTTAGAATTAGATTTTTGAGCTGTCAAATTTTTGTTCTTCCCTCGACGAGATTTGAAATCACACCATTGATTCACTGGAGCTCCAATCGCTTAACTAATATGGTATGTTACGCATACACTAATATGGTCATATATAGACTGTAAAATGATGTTTATTCATTTCGAAAAGTAAATGAAACACGTACTATTCAAAATTACTAATGTTTGTTCTGTGAATAACATAAGTGGCTGTTATTTTTAAAAGAAACATCATACATGTATTATGTTTTGTAGTATATTTCCATCTGCCTCTGTTTGGTTGAACACTGATATTGAAATGTCCTATGGTTTTAAGGATCGGTTTGGTATCAACATAACAGGAAATTCAGAAATATTTATATCAGTACCAGATATTTCAAGGGTAACAAACATAGCTTATATTGTAGTACTAGTATTTATGGTTCAGGTATATATATGTTATACATGTCACTTCCTCCACAATTATCCTTACCAGATACATATGTATGGTCAAAGCTCGTGGTTCTTTGGGAATTATTATTTGCTCTTTTAGTATGTGGGGGCAGTAGTAAGTCCAGAGTGTATCAATCTTCATGTAGTCAGTGCTTCGGAACTGACATGGTTTATGAAATGGCTTATAATGTTATTATTATTAAAGCTAGCATCATGAGGCAAATGTATCCTTGGCCTATTTTTGCGTTGTCTCCCCTGTTTAGACTCTATGGTTTTCTTGCTCCCACAAATAGTCCTTGGCTTTCTAATTTCCTGACTAATAGCGTTCCTGCTAAAAGTTGTTCTAATAAAAACGCATAGTGAACACTAATGCTGAAATATCGAAGTTCTTATTTACCTATGTGGTATATGCATTTTGTTAAATTATGGAAGATAATTTTAAACAGTGATAGCCGACAATTCCACAAATACATGTATCAATTTATGTTGCCAGAGACATGGGGAATGTGTGGTTATGCATGAAGACTCAAATGTATGACTTTCATCATCTCTACATGCCCAAAATGTGTGACTTGTTACAAAAAACATAAGAAATTTCTATACTAGTCATTATATTCCCTTTTACATCATAGCGCCACCTGTCACTCACATTTATTGTTTGTTGACATTTCCTTGTCACTTAATATAACTGAGATACTGAACGTTACAATAGTTAAGGAATATATCCACAAGTCCATATATATTTTTCCAAGACAAAATGTGCGAATCGTTAATTTCACTTGTATTGTGTCTTCCATTTTAATTTCATTATATGCTAGGATTTTTGTCTAATTTTTCCTTTGAACTGTGTATTTCTATTTTATGATGTCAACTGGAACTGTCTACTTAAACTGATACCCATTTCGTCCCACTTCTTGACCCGTGTAAATTAAGCAGCAGACAAAAATGTCATTGTCCTGTTTTTCATGCTGAGAGCCGTATTTTCCCTGTTTTGTCATTTTTGCCCCTTTAATATAATCAGATACTTGTTACTGATTTTACTGCTCTGTGCGGTCAAATATGTTCGGCTAATTTTATATGTTGATATCATTGTCTCCAAAACATCACTAACACTAATTTATATTTTATCATATAAAGCTACTGACGGGAGTATTTGTTGACGAATGGAATGGCATGATAAAATTCAACAACTTTAAAGCGACTCCAAAACTCCAGTTCAGAATGTTCAAGAAGGACGTGGTGATCGAATTTAGGGATATGGTTACTGCTAGTCTGGAAGCATATTTTTCACTCGGAGGTATTGTTGTATATTATGTTATAAAAGTGTGAAGGTATCAAAACTAAAGCGAAAAAGGACAGACAATTCAATTGTCAAAAGAAAAGGGACAAAAGAACAAACAACTATCTACAAAACACTACACGAATCTCACTAAAATTCGGGGGTGAACTTATGTGATCCGGAATGGTTTGCAGTTCATGTACCACTAGTGGCACCTGCCGTGTTACTCTTAAACGAAATGAACATAATCTGATATGAAAATTTGATTTATTACCTATTAACATTAAGTATATCAAGTTAAATATTTGTATTTATCGTTTGGTTTATTTTTGTAGTTACTATTATATTGTAATCATAATCATTCAAAATAAAAGGGGGTCCGGGTGGCTCAATGAGTTAGGTCGTTGGATCTAACAACTCATACAAGCATATCACCAATACGGCGTGTGTTCGCGCCCGGCTTTGTAAATTACAAAAAGGGTGCACTCGACTCGCAGCCGCATGTGATAAAGCTTACCAGTTGCTTGCCTATGGTCGGTGGTTCTCTCCGGTTTCCTCCACCACTAAAACTGGTCGCCATGATGTAGCTCAAATATTGTTGAAAGTGGCGTTAAACACCAAAAATCAAATCAAATCAAATCAATCAAAATAAAACGTAGTTACATAGTTCATAGGCAAGATATTGCAGATCACGAAATGTGATTTGCACATTTTTATTTTAACGGGAAAACGTTATATTCACAGGAACAATACTTCTCGTGGTCACTTAAATCGATGTGCCTAGTGCTCGGATTTAGTTTTTGGATTGTTGGTTTTCCTTTTTGTTTTGCATCATTGTTTGTAGTTAGCCATGTATACGAAGATGAAATTCAGATTTTAATTTGGCTTACTTATTTCTTAAAAAAAATAAATACTCTGATTATTATAAGAGATATACTATCATCGAAACGTATGAATATAGATTTGGGTCCATACTAGTTTAATCTCGATGCTTTTTTTTATTGAAGTAACTATACCAAGCCAGGAAAGATAGCAAGAGTTATGTATTGTGTCTGTTTCTAAGATTTTTCAATTACATTTTGAAACTATTCGGATACTGTGACATTTGTTTTTTATTTTTTTTTATTTTATTAATATCAGTCTCTGTTTAAACATGCATTTCATGCGCAGCATACTTCATCTATAATGTGAATTCATTATTAGTCGTGGTATACCAACCTTCGTCGATTTTGTGCATGTTACCAACCCACGAATTTAAGAATCCAACGAATATTTTTCCAACATACAATGAAACATGTCTGA
Organism: Gigantidas platifrons; assembly: GCA_002080005.1. Lineage (NCBI taxonomy): Eukaryota > Metazoa > Mollusca > Bivalvia > Mytilida > Modiolidae > Gigantidas > Gigantidas platifrons. The sequence goes on from MJUT01059690.1 coordinate 421,800, forward strand.
ACCTGAACATCCTTGATATTAACTTTTGTTTTCGGAATAGACACGTGCTTGTTTGATACAGAATAAATTAATAAAGATTTGCTACATTGGGGCTTTATTTAAAGTTTGGCTTATACAGGATTTCAGGTTATTCAGGGTTCGCCTTAGATAGGTTTCACTGTATTTATATAAAGATATACTGACCATAGTAGAGATCCATAATTTACGTATCCATGAAATTATAATTTTCTTCAAACAACGTAAATTGGTATCCACGAATTTAGGTGAATTCACACTGCGATAAAAACGATGAATAATTATTTGTTGATATTGAATTTTAAAGGTTCATCTGATCGTATTTGGTGTGGGAATGGAGCCAACCCAGAAGGCGTGTTCGTATCATTTATGGTTGGTTTTAACCCTTTTAGACACGTACCTATCATAAAAGACTGGCTATTAGATATCAATATACGCATCCATGCATTCTTATCTACGGATCCTTATTCTGAACCTTCAATCAATGTTTTCACAGATATTATAGACCTTAGGAAGCTTGTACTTAAATTTGGAGACTTAATAAATAACGTTATTAGCCGTGTCGGTGACAAACTGAACACTACCACAATATCCCTCCTGCATGATTTCCGAAATATAACACTTTCGTTCGAAAATAAATTGAAAGATATAAAAGGTAATGGTGTCTCCCTGCGCAATATAGTTACCATAATAACAAATACGTGGAATATGTATGTGCGGGAAGTCAAGGAAACAGGACTGGAATTAATAGACGCCCTGGAATTTGAAAAAGATATAATATCGCAAAATATTTCTGCGATAATTGACAACGAACATGCGGAAATCGGACGAAATATCGATAAAATTATTTCAAAAGTAAAATATCAGGTTTTTTCAGTTGTTAAAAGATATACAGGTTTTGGACTAAAATTTGCAGTAACAAATATGAAAATAGGTGGATTAGAGATTCCGTGCTTGGATGTGGAATTCGTTCACTCCGTTAACCAACTTGGTCAATGTAGTAAGTTTAAAAAAGTTTATGAACTTTTGAAAGGCGAACAATCGGTTAAGCTGTTAGCAAGGTCTACCATTAAACAACACTTGGGTTATTTTATTAAAGTTGAAGTAAGCGGATCGTTTAGCATGGCATTCAGTATGGAAAGCTTCAAATTTGTAACACATGTACAGGCACATGTCTCAGTACTAGGAATCAATATTGCCACCGATGTTTTACTAAGTAACCATCAATTGTATTTTTCTATCGAGGGAAATATTTGGGATGTGTTTTTAGCAAGAATTGAATTATCCGCAAATACAGGAAAAAATTGGAACGAATTAGAATTCATTGCTAAGGGTCAGTTGCTATCGAGATCGACAGATCCGAAATCTGATTTTCAGGGAAGTTATCTAGACGGTCTTCGCATGCTTGCGAGCAAAACCTCTGATAACGCAAACAAGCGATTCCAAGTGGTTCAAGATAAACTTTCCTCTGCTCAACATGTTCTTGACCATGCAAAAAATAAGCTTACTTCTGCTCAAGAAAAGATACGGAGAGCTAATGGTGCATTTGACAGTGCAGTTAGAGCTCTCGGTCGCGTAAAACAAAAGCTAGAGAAAGCTAAGGGGCCATTCGAAAGAGCCATGGAGAAATTACGACATGCGCAGAGAAAAGTTAACAATTTATGTAGAATTAGAACATGTCATAAGATTTGTGTACCAGGGCTGAAACTGAAAATGTGTAAGAAAGGTTGGTTTAAGTATCCTTGTTTCAAGACGTCTGGCTGTTTGTTTCGCGTTCCAAATTTAATTTGTGAAATTGCTAACCTCGCTTGTCGTGGTGTTCGAGGACTCGCATATGTAGCGTTGGAAGCTGCCAAATTATTCGTAAGGTTACCAATAATAGCACTAGATGCAGCAAAGGCTCTTGTGTCTATTGCTCAGCTGGTTGTCGATAAATCAAGGGTAGTTTTAAAATTAGCAGAGGGTATACTGGAAGTTGCGAAACTAGGCCTAGACGTGGCTAAAGGTACCATTGAAATTGCTAAAACAGCAGTCAAAGGGGTTAAATTTCTAGTTGGTGCTGCATTACACGTCTTTGAATTAATTATCAAATATGGCTTGCAAAGTATTTTGGATGTCAAAAACTGTCAATTCCAAACACAGCTTACTACCTCTGATAAGGCAGCATTCGAAATTGCATGTGAAGTAAACGCATTTAGAACGGGATGGCACACATTCAAATTTGATTTTGATTTTAGACATCCACTGAATAGTATGTGGCGAATGGCAAAATCTACAATTTCTTCACTTTTAAACATTGTTAAATCTATTTTGCATCTTCGAAAAAGAAGAGACATTTCGCACGAACCGACATCAAATGTAGATATGTTTTCCCCGCCTACTACAAAGATTACAAGTTCAGAGTTCATTAACAACAAAACCTCACCAAATACCACCGACACAATATATATGGATAATATAGAAACAGATCGTGTTCGATTTTTTGCAAGTACTTGTGGGGCTTTTCAAAACATTTATTTACTTCTATCAGAATCAATTGACACGTTGCTGTCGATAACAAATGAATCTGTATCAACGCTGAATGACGTCAGCAGTATCAAAGGAATGCTGGTTGAAATGAAGTCGAATATGACAACAGATAACTTGACAGCTGAAAATGTAGGAATCAGTCCAGAATATGCACTTCAAGATTATAATATTACAGCTGATGAGTTACAGTCTGTTATTCAAAATATTAACATTTCAGCAGACCCGTTTTTAACAGAGATTGTTGCAGCTACTACCTTCGCGGGGGATCTTATTGACGAGCAAATGGCGAACGTGGATGACGTTTCAATAATCGACAGTTGGCTTCTTAGTATGGAGAATATAACAGGCACTTATTTTAATGAATCTGAATGTATTGGGTTTGAGGACTGCGTTTCCTATGCATTCAATGTCTTGGATGATCTTTTCTACGACGATACGATGCAAAATTCTCAAGTAAACAGAAATTTAACATCATACATCAAATCCAACTTTCAGACACTTGTACAGAATATTACGCTATCGATTATGGATTCCTATAATATATCTACTGAAATTCAAATGTATTTACACAGGCTGAGCAAATCGAACGTATTCTGTTCGGAACCCCCTGAAATGATCACCGATTTTAATAACCAAACTGTACAGTTAGGTTCTGATATACGCTTCATATGCAACGCAAGCGGAAATCCAACACCAACAATTCGATGGTACCACAACGACACCCTCATCATAGGACAAGGCGGTGCAGAACTGTTGCTGGCCAATGTAACAAAGATCAACGAGGGAAGGTATCAATGTGTGGCTGAAAATATCGTTACCAACACCACTTCGAGCGAAGCATTTGTCGAAATTAAAGGTAATACAGTAGTTCTTACTTTAGTGACAACTGGTGATCAACTTCTGTTAGTTCGTATTACATTTAATCCCCCCCCAGTGTTTTTCATATTAATTAAAGAGAAGGATTGGGCTCCTTTATCTTGTTTAATCCCTTCGCTTTTTATTTGGGTACATGCACCAGGCCGGGTGGGTGAGCGGGTAGGTATTTGTGTGTTGGGGGTATCGATTTTGCAGTTTTAATATTTTATTTGGAAATGTTTCGACAGTGTATTATTTTTCATTTTATTAAGCATGTGTTTAACGGCTACCTATCAAATATTATCATATTGCTATGTTTCCTGTGGCTGGTCACACAAGACAGGTTTAACTGTACTGTTTTAATCAAAGACACATTTATTCAACTTTTTATATATATTGAATGTTTTGGCTATTAATCCTAATATTATTAGCTTTATCTATTGACAAAATGTAGTACCGTCAATAAATCAAAGGAGAGACAATGGAATGGTGCATATTTTTAAAACGAAAAAAGCACAAAAGGGGAAAACAAATGGTCCACAAAACACATTACAGTTTAATAAATATTGGATAGCAATCACTGAATTAAAAACCAGATGTTCTTGTAATATTAGTTATGTTAAAATTGCGCTGATGCATGTAGTTCGGACTTGATAATAAAATAAATTATGGCGAGCATTTCTCTTGGAACGTGATTTAAACTCACAACTTTTTCCACGGTAGGCAATGATTGCAGAGATAGGTATACATACATTGTTCTATACAATCAAACCTATTTCAGTGACCACCTCTATTGAACAATATTTTATATTACGTGATCTTTATTTTAATTTACCTTTACGGTACATTTCATATTAATTAATGCGGTATTTATCGATCACCTGTCTTATGTACCATAATTTCAACAATCCCTTTGGAGGTCCCATAAGACCTGTTTGACTTCATATTTAATGATGTCATTAATAAATCTGATTACAGTTAAATTTGTCTAAAACCAACATGCCTGGAACCGACGTTTGTGTTCCGAGTTAGCAGGCATTCTGTTTATACATGTTAAAGGAACAAACCTTCCCAAATTGTGATCTTTATTAAATTAGTAAGGAAAGATATGGATGTAAATTAACACGAGAAACCATCCGACACCACACTCGGACATACATTCAAGCAAGGGAACAGCGATCCCGTTGCTTTTCTGCATTTCTCGTGTGCGTTGGTGGTCGTGATACTATTGTAGTTGAATTTATAGTTATCTGTGCAATCAGTGTCTATCACCACTGAAGTTGTGAGTTAAAAAAATCCCGCTCGTGAATATGTGTACTCGATACAACAATATGTGAATAAGCTTGTCAATGACTTGCTGCTGGTCGGTGGTTTTCTGCCGGATACTCCGGTTTCCCCCACCAAAAAAGTGACCATCACAATATAACTGATATATTGTTGAATGTGGCGTTAAATGTCATAACCCATACCCCTCTGCATTTCACAGTCACATTAGGGCATTAAACAAAGAGCAAACCTAATGCCTTAAAATTAATTTGGAATATACAGGAGTTCGCTATGTTTACTGATAGTCTTAGACATGATTTACTGTATATACATCAGTGATTAATTCCTTTTGATGTGTTGTCTTAGAAGTCTTAGAAGTAGAAGTAATCAAGTCAACAAGCAGAATTTGCGATCAAATTTGGGGTTATCATCCTAACACATACGACTGTACTGGTTTCATACAATGTGTTTGGGGTACACCAGTAGCAATACCATGTCCACGAGGAACTATCTGGAGCCAGCAGTCCCTGACTTGTGTATTTGGAACATGTTAAAAACAGGTAATGCTTGTTGTAATTACAAAGCTAGAACAATCCTGTTACACTCTAGCTATGATATATACTGAAAGAAAACTATGTTTACAAATATATAGGAACTGTGTAACTAGTTTTATATGTTGTTTTTTCGGCACGGGTGGGGGGGNGGGGGGGGGGGGGGGGGGTGGAGAGGTTATTTAAAAATACATTAATGTTAAGATCATTTCAACTTTGTGAGAATAAAAACATGTCAATAGTTTCTATTTCAAAACTAAGATTTTCTATTTGAAAACTTTCACTTAATCTTTTCAGAATAATATTTTTTTCATTATAATTTAAAATTAGATGTTATTATATTTTTGAATTTACTTCTTCATGAACCGAACAAAAATTGAGATCAATCCTTAATTAAACTTCGAGATCATAGTTTTATCCTTGTATAAATATATACCAGGGAAGCGAATTAATATAAGTTTTCTTAAGCTTGTTTTCGAATCCTTTTAAATATCTGTATTATGTCACAGTGAAATTACTCTTAATGTACAATATAATTTATTAATTAATAAAATATGTTTAAACTGATAGTTTGTTTGGCCAACAGTTAAAAAGTTACAATTTTTGCAATTTACATTTTTTCTCCGTTTTGTGTTCACTAGTCAACAACAACAACAACAAAACCAAATTAATATGTTACTTTAAACATATGTTATTGTTCAATAATAAACAATTGGATAGGACACAAGTTTTACAGCTTAGAAATGTCTTCTCTAATACATACATGAATTTATATAATAGTATATGCATATTTCATATTCAGTTAAAACAAAAATAACCTAAAAGGTGAAGTGTCATGCAAATTATGCAAGCTAAATTGTACTTAATCGAACACTCTCTTTAACGAACACAGATTCAGATTCAGATTCAATTTGTATTATAGTCTCACCACATACAATTACAAACAAGTATTTACATAATAAAATATTCGTTCACCATCACAAATCATATTGCATGTACCAATCTTAAATGATTTATGAGAGACTTATATTCTATAGAATATAACATTCTAAAGCTATATAGTATTATATTTACACAATACATGTAACTAATGGTATAAAACAACTATTTCTCCTAATTCAAATATTATAGCAGGTTTTGGCTACAATATTAAACACGTTTTCGTTACTAAATAAAAATACAAATGTATCTGCATCTGATAAAAAGTTAAATTTGCATTAATATATAAAACATCATTTGACATTTTTTGTCTAAGATCTGCATATGACGGGCACTGCATTAAAACATGAAACTCATCCTCTACACAGTTAATACACATCGAACATTCAATTTGGATTTAACTTTTTAATGGATTTATATTTAAAGTGGGTGCTTGATTAAGGTAGTTAGCATTAATTATAATTAGTTTGTTATCGTTATTGAATAAACTTTACAACCCATTTGTGATATTACACGACAAATACAACCGCCACGATATGACTGAAATATTGTTGAAAGTGGCGTTTAACACCATCAAATAAAAACGACAAATTTTCACATACATACTGTAAACGTATTCGTATTAACAAGAATATAATTGCTATTTAGACAAAACATGTTCACACATTCTGGTTCAGCAATATTTGAATTTAGTCATTACCAATGTTCGGAATTCTGTTACATGTTTTCTGTTACATGTTCTTTTTTTTTGTCTTTTTGTTTTTGTATCACCATGGAAATTACACCTAGACTATAGTATGAAATCATTTTATCCTACAATTTGTTTATATTTTGGACCCATGTGCTCTGGAAGGATAGGCAGTTTCTGGTCCACTATAGGTACCGTTGAATAACTGGTTGATTGTGGTAGAATACATGTAGCTAATA
>MJUT01059690.1:438205-462971 GCA_002080005.1 Gigantidas platifrons
ATGTGTTCTGATTGGTCGAAATTTTAAAAATCTTCTTGTTAGAAACCACTAAGCCAATTGAATTGTGACTTTACAGGAATGATCATTGTGTGATCCTGTACTAAACTTGTGAATCGTTTGCTGATCGGAAATTTAAGATGGCCACCATGACTCGACTTAGTTTTAACATAGGACCTATGGAAAAAATGTTTAAAAGTCTTCTCCTCTGAAACCAGCAAGTCAATTTAAAGCAAACATGGCATGAATGGTCCTTAGGTGGTCAACTTTCAAAATTATGTCCTGTGAGCCCGACCTCCATCCAAGATTGCCGCAGTCAGCGGACATAGTTTTAAAATAGGACCCTATGGGAAAATTGTTTAAAAGTCTTCCCTCTGAAACCAGTCAGCCAATTTAAAGCAAATATGCCATGGATGGTCCTTGGGTAGTATACTTTTAAAATTGTGTCCGGTGACTACTACCTCCATCCAAGATGGCTGCCATGAGCAGACATAGTTTTAACATAGAACCCTATGGGATTTGAATAGTAACTTAGATGTATTCGGCATGCAGACATTCTTAAGAGGACTTAGTTATGTCAGGTGAGCGATACAGGCTTATGTGAGCCTCTAGTTTATGCCCCGCGACAAAAAGTCGGGAGTATAATAATAGTTTACCCTTATCCGTCCGGATATAGATACATGGTTTGTCTGACTCTCCCCTCCTACAGGTTTAGAGCTACATCTATAATATTTTGTAGATGTTTGTACACATTATGGTGGTGTTCATATTCGCAGGGTTTTGATTTTTATCAAATATTCTCAAAATGAGTTAGTTGGACTTAAGGATTTTTCTCACTGGCAGCATAAATCTAGTATTATGGGCATGATGTTCATTAATTTTGATGAAATTATTTTTCAAATAAGAAGGACATTTATCTTAATAGATTTTATGAGGATGGTTCAATCGAAGCTGTTTTACTCTGTTTTCAATATTTAAAAATCCTAGACTAGATAATTCAGTTTGCTTTATACAAGTTCTTGGGCCCATGCTTTTAATGAATCTAACTGTTTTATTTTGTGCCACTTGCAGTTTGTTTTTTAAAGCATGAGTTATACCAGCGTACCAGGAGGAACAAGAATAATCAAAATGACATTGAATAAGTGGCATACTTAAAGTTTTTCGCGTTTCGGCAGATAGACAATTTGCCTTTCTATACATAAACCTCAACCGAGAATTAACTTTTTTAATAATAGAGTTAGCTGTTTTTTTCTCCAGACAGGTTTTGATCAATGTCAATGCCTAAATATTTAACCCTATTTTTGTTTCCCGCCTCCCAAACGAAGCAGGGGATATAGAAATTCAGGGCGTCCGTCAGTCCGTCCGGATATATTGTAAGCGCTCTCAGATTTGTATTTGTTGACCAATTGATTTCAAACTTACACACATGCATTATATTAAGAATATCTAGCTTAAGTTCGACACTGGGCAAAATTCGACAATAAAATTCTTGTAAAATCATGTTTTTTATAGAAAAGGTACATATTTTGAGAATTACACATTTCTCTGAAACTACAAAAGATAGGAACTTAATATTTGGCATGGGTGGAGATGCCAATGTGAAGTTCAGGATGCAACATTCCCTCCTCCTCCCAGCTCAGCCCCACCCCTCCGGGGAATCTGTATAAAAAATGTGACCGAAATCCCCACCCTAAACCATATACATTTATGATCAGGGTGACTAGGCAAATCAAATGCCTTATATCTCGGGCCCTGCGGGGTCATACCCCACCCCCTACCTGAAGTGAACATTTTAATGGTTGAGATCCCCACCCCTAAACCATATATATTTATGATCAGGGTGACTAGGCAAATTAAATGCCTTATATCTCGGGCCCTGCGGGTTCATACCCCACCCCCTACCTGAAGTGAACTTTTTAATGGTTGAGATCCCCATCCCTAAGCCATATATATTATGATCAGGATGACTATGCGAATTAAATGCCTTATATCTCAGGACCTGGGGGGTCATACCCCACCCCCTACCTGAAGTGAACTTTTTAATGGTTGAAATCCCCACCCCTAAACCACATACTAGTATATTTATGATCAGGGTGACTAGGCAAATTAAATGCCTTATAGCTGAGGCCCTGGGGTCATATCCCACCCCCTACCTGAAGTGAACTTTTTAATGGTTGTGATCCCCACCCCTAAGCCATATATATTTATGATCAGGGTGAATAGACAAATTAAATGCCCCAAGAGTTTGACTTGCAACTCGGCTGTTGCATCTCGGATGCTTTCTCGATTTTATAAATATATCACATGGATAACTTTACACTCACATTACACCTCTTTCTATTGCGGCGGGGGACACATGGCTACGTGTACCAATCTTGTTTGAATTTATTATATGACCATTACAGTTAATTTGAAATTCAGTTACATTTTTTAATTTTCTCGTTGGACCAAAAAGAATGCATTCTGTTTTACCAAGGTGGAGAGAAAGTTTGTTATCAACGAGCCATTCACTACAGGATTCGAGTTCTTCACCAAGTTTTTGAGAGATAAATTCAGGATTTTTATGAGAAAACAATAGTACTGTCATCTGCGTACAGAAGTAATTTACAGTCTGAGTTAATGCTTATGGACATGTCATTGACATAACAAAGGAAAAGTAAAGGACCTAGAATACTTCCCTGTGGAACACCACAGGTAATGTTTGCTGGGTTGGATTATGTGCCATTAACATTAACCAACTGTTGTCTGCCTGTTAAATACGATTCAAACCATTTAATGTTAGATACTCTTATCGCTTGAAGCTTGTTGCAAAGAAATTGATAATCGACCGTATCGTGTGCCTTTTGACGATCTATCATTACTACTCCAGTGAAGGGGAGCATAGTTTGTTGGCTAACTAATCTCTTTTGAATTGTTTATGATTTCTTATGGTCATACTGGGGCATCATTTGTATCGTACAGACACACTCCATTTATAATTATTCCCTCCTCACAAACAACTTTGTCCATAATTAAGAAGTGTTGGGCATACTTTTTATCTAGTTTTACAGGTAGTTTTTTTTCTTAAGGGGGTACCCAACACTTTGACTATAATAACTTTGGCTTGTTTAATTTTCCTAAAATTTTGGTAAAATATTTACTTTGATCAACTGACAAAAATATAAAAATTTCAGAAAAATCGAACCACACAATTGACGGGAATAATTTCATTGGGTGCATAGCAGTTTCACCAACACTCATTTTGATCACCAAGAAGCTTGAGATCTCTTTACAATTAGACTATAGGATTAAACGCCAAACTGATTTTAAAGAGTTATCTTCCTTAGGTGTTATGTAGCCCCTTACGAGCATTACAATATGTCTTGGTAAAGTTTCGTCCTGTAACCTGTCCTCCCTGTTCTACCATCTAATTCCTTCTCTCGGTATTTAATAATTGCATGCTTCTGGTTGCGACATAGATGGTCAATAATGTCCGAAAATAAAGTGAACGTTTTTGGGCAATAATAGCATTGGCATCTCTATGTTTCCATGGTTCAACATTATTATTTGACCTGCAATGCAATACTACAAGGTGTTATCCAAGTTTAAAGTAAGAAAGTGTCCATCAAGGCAACTACTTAATAAATTCAATTTCGTTTTGAAAAATTCAACTTTAAGTGATTCTTTTCTCAACTTCAGATCGTATTATATATATACAAATTTCAAATTTTGATCGGATCATTTCACGAATTTTAATCGTATAAATTTTTCTCTGACCACCTTACATTTGTTATTTCCAATTCCTTAATGAAATACGATTCGACCGTTATATTGGTATTAGAGGGAAGCTATATCTATATATAATCTATTACATGATATCATTCGATGCCCCGAAATAATGTGCACAGGGGTAGTATTTGCGTAGAAATGTCGGAAATATTTATTTTTTACACATACTGTCATTTCATTAATCAAATTTATTCATGTAAAGGAAATACCCGATATAAGGTAATGAATGTTGTATCTATAAACTTTTCAATCTATATATAACCGTTCGAGATGCTTAGTTTCACTAATGAAAGTAAAAGAAGAACGTAGAAATTAAGAAAATCTTACCCTGGTGTTGACGTAACTTTCTCTGTTGATATCTATTTTAGCCGTATCATGCTGATTTTGCTTAAAATGATACAAAGTGGTTGATCGGTGTGTTCCTTCTACTACCAATATAACGGTCGAATTGTATTTCATTAAGGATTGGAAACAACCAACGTCAGGTGGTCAGAGAAAAATTGATACGATTAAAATCCGTGAAATGATCCGATCAAAATTTGAAATTTGCCTATATATGATACGATCAGAAGCTGAGAAAAGAATCACTTAAAGTTGAATTTTTCAAAAGGAAATTAAATTTATGACTTTCAATTGTTTTTTTCGAAGTAAGCAAGTTTCTATTCAACGAGATGCATTTTTGTTTGGTTCTGCTGACTCTCGGTGCTGACTGCTGAATGTCCGATCGATGAATTCGTTGCGGACTCTAAATGACCATTCAGACTTCATTCTTTGTACTGCAAATAGTACTTAAATATCCACAGATGGTTTTAGTTTTCTATTTCAGTGTTTTTACAATAGCTAAATGACTATCATCTTTTTTGCCTTCCGATTAAAGCACACTGATGAGATGTTATATTATCAAAATATTCGTATCAGCTGCATGCATAAACAAAAAGTAGTTGCTTTGATGGACACTTTCTTACTTTAAACTTGGATAACACCTTGTAATATTGCATTGCAGGTCAAATAATAATGTTGAACCATGGAAACATACAGTTTCCAATGCTGCTATTGCCCAAAAACATTCACTTTATTTTCGGACATTATTGACCATCTATGTCGCAACCAGAACCATGCAATTATTAAATACCGAGAGAAGGAATTAGATGATAGAAAGGGAAGGACTGGTTACAGGACGAAACTTTACCAAGACATATTGTAATGCTCTTAAGGGGGTACATAGCACCTAAAGAAGATAACTCTTTAAAATCAGTTTGGCGTTTAATCCTATAGTCTAATTGTAAAGAGATATTAAGCTTCTTGGTGATCAAAACAAGTGTTGGTGAAACTGATATGAATCCAATGAAATTATTCCCGTCAATTGTGTGGTTTGATATTTCTGAAATTTCTATCTTTTGTCAGTTGATCAAAGTAAATATTTTACCAAAATTTTAGGAAAATTAAACAAGCCAAAGTTATTATAGTGAAAGTGTTGGGTACCCCCTTAAGAAAAAAAACTAGCTGTAAAACTAGATAAAAAGTATGCCCAACACTTCTTAATTATGGACAAACTTGTTTGTGAGGAGGGAATAATTATAAATGGAGTGTGTCTATAAGATACAAATGATGCCCCCGCATGACCATAAGAAATCATAAACAATTAAAAAGGGATGAGCTAGCCAACAAACTATGTCCCCCTTTATGCGGCCAGTAAGAAATATGACATGGCACGGGAATGCGAGGGGCGGGACTCAAGAGTTAAATAAGGGGACGAGAGTGCGAAAAAATTAGAAAAACGGGAGAGGAATAACGAAAGATGGGCTTGGGTCCACCTGCCCAGCTTCTCGAGATTGGATCTCTTTGGTTGTTGTTTTTGCGATCTTATTCTAGTAAGTGTCTCCTTGACACACTTTCCGCTTCCATTAACCATTCCACTAACTTGTGCTCTTTATGACATTTAGAAGGTCCATTGAATGCAAATCATTTATACAAATATTGTCAGCTACAGGCAAAGCAAATATGTACAAGAAAAGATTAAAAGTGTATCCCAATTTGTTAAAGAAGGTAAGGCCTTGTAAGTTATTTTCGTTAAAACGGCTTTATCTCGAACGACACAATTTCAAGGGATCAAATGACCGAAAGTGAGCATATAAACCAATTGTATTGAACAATTTAGAACTCCCAAAATAATTTTTATCGTGTCATCGAATAATTTTTTAATGTATCATAAGCAAACAATCAGTTGATTTTAATCGTATCAATTTTTCTCTGACCGCCTTACGTTGGTTGTTTCCAATTCCTTAATGAAATACAATTCGAGCATTATATTGGTTTTAGAAGGAAGCCAATAATCTATTACATGATATAAATCGATGTCCCGAAATTAATGTGCAAAGGGGTAATATTTGCGTAGAAATGTCGGAAATATTTATTTTTGTACACATACTGTCATTTAATTTATCAAATTTATTCATGTAAAGGAAATATAAGGTAATGAATGTTGTATGTATAGAATTTCCAATCGATATCGAACCGCTTGATGCTTAGTTTCACTCATGAAAGTAAAACAAGAACGTAGAAATTAAGAAAATCTTACACTGGTGTTCACGTGACTTTCTCTGTAGATATCTATGTTAAACGTATCATGCTGATTTTGCTCAAAATGATACAAAGCCGTTGATCGGTGTGAGTCGGTTAAAGAGCTCTACAGAGGTGATGTTCTATCTTGCATTTAATTACGACGTTAAATAAAAATTACTTAATGGATGTACGTATTTCATAATTTATCATGGGCAAATACTGTAGTGTAAATTAGTGGATCAATATACAATATTGGTCTATTGGTGGTAAATATATAATTTATTTGACGAAGTTGAGAAACGGGGTGAAAAACGAGCTTTTAGCAAGTCTTTCTCTCCGTTTCACGCCGAGTCAAATACATTTTATATTTACCCTCAATAGACATATATTGTATTTATCCTGTAATCCACGATGTCCTAATAAATAATTTAACTCGTAAAGATGCATTTTTTATAATGCATTATATCACAACGGAATCCTCACTGTTTGGCGTAGTGAAATACCAGATTTTTTTACCGACAAAAAATCACAAACAAATAGTTCTCAAAAGGAAGTGAAATAATTGTATTTAAATGAAGGTTGATTGATTTAGATGAAAATCTATACAGAAAATTGATAGTTTAGAACCTGAAATATATATATTTAATATGTTTTTCATATGAAAACACATTAATTTATCGACCATACGTTGTAGTCATTATTTCGAATATTTTACGATCGCCCCATGAACTGGTTGACTGTTAAGGAATGTCTGATATGTTCCGTCTGTCGTAATCACACTCCGGTCTTTCCTCATTCATGACTTAACGATTGGTTTATTACAGCAATAACACGACCGGTGTCACACGTGCAGCATAAAATACTTACATTTCCTGAGCACACGTGTTCATCCCCGGCTTTTAGTAGTGTACCTATTTCTCGATCATTAGTATTCTGTGTAGTGTTAGTCTTTTTATTATTATTCATTTGACCATTGTGTTGTCTGTGCTTCGATTTACGGATTCTGATTATCTTCTAACTTTTCTAGATTGAAATAGCAGAAAATTGTGATTTAAGACAATATGCCGTTTAAATACGATATGTGCGTTGCTTAATATGGTAAACAAGTACTGGAAATACAACTGGGATTGCTGTAACTATCTCTGCTGTAAACACCTGTTTATTTGGATGTTGGTTTGCCGTGCGGTTCTTAGTAGTGTTCGTATTACTCGATCTTTAGATTCTGGTTACCCTTTGATATCTCCAAACTCCTCTTACATACACAATAATTCAAAGGAGGAGGATTTATATAAATGTATTATTTGAATGTTAGTAAGCAATTATGAAATGAAAGTAGACATGCAAAATGACATACACTGTCAATTAAAAAGAGATAGCCGAACAGACATTTCAAATGCAGTTTGATATTGTTCAAATGAGGACCATCATATGCATATTTCGCGGCATTTTAAGTGTTGCCATTTTAGACCGTTCTTCCATTAGAATCGATAAAACTGTTTTGTAGTTGAAGAGTTACCGACGTCAAATAGTGGTTTTACGTTCTCAAATAATCGCTCTACTGGCTCCAAGTAAACCTGTATTTTGACGCCGGCAAATAGTCATTACATTGCAATTAGTGCTTAATAAGCAAACATAAAATGAAAAACAAAATAATACCACACTCTCAGAACAAAAGATTTGTATATAATATCTACAACATAAGAAAGAGAGGTTTAATAGCCGACAGGAAAACCATCGTTATTTATAACTTTTAATAGCATAGCAAAATATAGCATGTGTTCATGAAAAATGTATATATCAAATTTAGTGCGAATAACCTTCATCAGGTACGCGCAAAATCGAAAGATTGGAAAGAAATAATATAAAGTGTTGGGAGCGATACAATCAAAGGGCTATGGATGAGAGAGGAGAACCTTACTTTAATTCATTTATTGACATTTAAATAGTTGTAGCGTTCTGTTTTGCTATATAGCATATGTCCTTAATAATGAAACAGTGTCACTCTTTCGAGAGAGGTATCATTTCCTGGCCTTCCTCCTGTCTTGCATCATTTGTCGCACCCCCTTGGTCTTGACTAACACTGCAACATAGGACGTTTTTTAATTTTCCGTAATTAGCAAGGCAACACACTCCTATAACAAAAATCGCAAAGAGCAGTACGTATACTCCATCGCTGATAGAAATTATCCAATTGTCGCTAAGCTCTTTTGATTCTTTCTTTGTTTCAGTAAGTAAGTAATAACATATTTGTTTTAAATTATTATTCCAATAAAAATAAACAAGAGAGCCAAACTAGTGAAGGTCGCATATGTCTAAGGAAGGAAAACGTTAGTTTTAAATATATTTACATTATTGTAAAACTATGAATTTCAGTAAAACATATATCGTTCATTGTATCTAAAGATATGAAACACTGACTACTGGAGGGAAGATACCCTCGACCCAGTGGTAGTTACAACAAATGTAGTTATCTAATTTAGTTCGTACGACGCGTTTCAGGAATAACCTTCATCATGTATTCATATAGTCTAAAGAATAGAAATAAAAATCGAATTGACTTTCCCGAGCAAGCACACCAAATGCCCTAAATTGGATAGGCAAAATATATTAAGATCATCTAAGGATAATCTTATTTAGGAAGTATGTTTTTTTTTAAACGTGTTTCTGTAAATTAAGCAATGATAAGTACTGCGTTGGATTTTGCATTTCAAAAAGTGGAAATTTTAATTCGAGTCAAACATTCATGGTTTCATATTTTGAAAACTCTGAAAATTGAAATGCATACTAACATGGTTACTACTTTGCTTTGTTAAATGTTTGTTAATCTACCCATGTCCCAGTCCAAGGGTATCTCTCTTGTTACTCGATATGTAGTGTAAATTTAATCTAATTCACCCATCTAACCATACAATGAGCATGTGTGCTATATATTTTAGCTTGTTCTTGCTTAAACTAAGATTTTATTTGATATGCAAAAACACAGTTAAATATTCTGTAAGAAAGTTCCAATAGTGATGGTCAATCATTCCACAATTATCAACAAAAGGACTAATCACCTCCAACCTTAAAATCATTGAATAAAACTGATCGGCACGATATAACTGAAATATTGTTGAAAGCGGGGTTAAACACCATACTTCTAAACCGTTAATTAAACCTTTCGTATTTTCAAACGTATAGCATAATGCTGTTACAAAGACATCTCATTTTAAATGTATATCTATATACATAATACTTACTATCTATTGAATGATTCCTGGTAAATTGGTATGTCAGTCTTTCCTACAACACACGTGACAATTAGTTTACCGCTACATACATCAAAATAGTGTTCTACCTCTTCTACAACCTTGTAGAATATCCCATTAACACCTGTCTTTGTTGTTAACAGTCGGGAAATTATATTTTCCTGAAAAATAACAATATTTTGTGTTGCAATAATACAATTCCGTTAAATGCAAGCACAATAATTAATAATTAATGTTTAGTATTGAGCAACACAGTAATTCACGAAGGCGCGATGACTCGTCAGTGAATTAGCGTTGATCGGTCACGGGTGATTTACTTTCGAAATTCGGAATGCAAGATTAGCTAAATATTTTATTACATTGAATTCCCACTTGTATTTATGCTAATAAGACGTTTCATAACGGGACTGTTTTTCATTGTCGGAATCTCAATAACAGAAAGTTTAAAAAAGGAGGTGTAATTCGTTCCACAAGCGTCTGTGGTCGGACTCTCAGTGAATGAGACGACGTTGGTATTGTGATGTCCATATTTTATTTCACTTAGTGAAATGCCGAATTTATTTCTCTTGGATATATATGAGTACATTAAGGGCATTTATGTAGTAACTTACAAATAGCTATAGCTATGATATATGTTCATTTCTTTTAATCGGTTATTTTTATCAGTCTAGTTGTTCACTAGCAAAGACAGGAAACTTCATTAAACGTGAACATGACATGCAATCTCAGTTATTGTGTAATTGTGATGCTATATAGTTGTAGCCTTTGTCAATTGTCATGTGCAACCTTTGACATAATCTGCAACTTGTTGCAGGCAGTCAGTATTTGGTTGAGTAGAAAGAAGAGGAGAAATTTGTTGCACAGTTGAAGCAAAGTTAACGTAACGTACACATAATTCAGATAATTTTCAAATTTTCTGAAAAAAACCTGCTTATTGTAGAACATAAAATAGCAGACGCATGTTTTTTTTCTTCATGGTCGTTCGATCTCTTCTTGATAGGTATACATGTTGTGTTGTAGATAAATTGGTATGTCATGAAGAAAAACATGTGGTACAAAATCTGTTTTATTGAGAAATCTTAAATAATGTTAATTATAAATGAAATTATATGCTTACGTGAACAGCCAGTGAGAATACATTACAGGGAATAATGTATCATTATTATATAGATAGCTGTGAATTGCAGGATTCTCCAAAATATATAAAAAGGAATCGTTTTTATTTTAACTCCAGTTACATTTCCAAACATTTCACAGCTGTATGTTTCACAATTACGTCCCTTTGACCGTCTCACACGCAATTATTATTACGGGACACATATGTCAGATAAACTCATTTTATATTAGATTCAAATCGAAACATTTTTTTCATCCAGATTTGAAATTTTATAAATAAAATTTAGGCACTTGTGAGTGCAACAAAAGCAAACATTTTATCTATATAATAAGTACATATGCTTGATAATGGCACTCGTTATAGCATAAATAATAACTAAGATATACATTAAACAGTATGGTACACTGCCCGCATTCGTGAGTTACTGCATTATTTGATCGTTCGTGACATATTTTTGATAATGAAATTCGTGAATTAGGAAACAAAGAATAAGTGTAAGAGTTATGGTGGTTAACGCCACTTTCAGCAATATAGTTTTATTGGTCGATGAATTTAGAGTACCCAGAGAAAACCACCGACCTGACATAAGTCACTGACAAACTGTATCACATAATGTTGATATCGAGTACACCTCGCCTGATCGGGATTTGAACTCACAACTTTAGTGATGATAGGCACCGATTGCATAGGTAATAATAAATCCAACTGCGATACGATCACCACCACAACGACGTTCCCTTCAATAATTTATAGCATAAATGATAAATAGGGAGACAATGAATAAATTAAAGACAACCAATACATACATTAAATATCATCGTACACTTCGGAATGGGATACACTTTTGAAATCTTCATAATGACATCTAGATAACCATTTCTAAAATTTGCCAGTACCGTTGTAGTATCTTTATCTGGGTGATCTGAAGATAAAAATCATCATGAAGCTGACTATATTTTATTGCTGTTTTATGGTACTATTATGATAGATTCGGTTATACACGGATGACAAGTTTGAATATAACAAAGGGGTAATTACAATCTGTATATCGAAAGGCAAGACCATTATAATGGTCAAAAGAAAACGGAGAAAAAGACAAACAATGATATATAAAACATTGCACAGAAAAAAACATGTATTCACAAAAATACGACAGGAGCAGCTGAACCTCCTTTTTTATTGATTGGGATAAGCAGAACTAAAATATCGAATACATAGAAGGAAAAGACGACATCTAAAATTAAAATAATTCCTTAGATTAAATAGTTCGAAAGTATGACAAAAATCTAATGAAAAATATAAGAAATTATTTATCATTGTACAACGTTGGAAATATTAGATCCACGCATGTACAATTTGTTTTTGCAGAAGAATTTGATATTTGAAAAATGAGACTATATTTCACTACAATGGAAATTGTAAACTAATATGGTATAATTTTGAAATTTTAGTTTCCGCATAAAAACTCAGTTCGGTTCGTCTTTACCACCAGTTGCAGGGTCTTATTAATTTATGTTGTTAGGCTTATTTCGTATACTGATGTGCTACACGACTTGACTATATCTGTAGCAAGACAGATGTCTCATTAGAGGGAGAAAATGCTTACCGTTCGCGACCACGTGGGTTCACCCGAATCGGTTTTTGATAGGATCAGTGATGCTTAACTTTTTAGTTTTCTGTTTTGTGTTGTGTATTTTTGCTTTGTTTGTCTGAGTACTGTTTGATTTGTGCCCAATGAATTACCGTTCTTGATATCCCTGGGTTTTGTAACATTCAGTTTTGCTCATATGTTATGTTTGTTTGTCTTCGTACTATGTATTGTGTATGTTTGCTTGTCTTCGTACTGTGTATTGTGTGCCCAATATGCCCATTCTTGATTCCCCCGAATTTTGATGGGGTCACTGCTGCACATCATTTTTGTTTACTGTATTGTGTATTTTTTTTATTTTGTTTTGCTTGTCTTCGTATGGTGCATTAATTGTGTTCGCAATGGATTACCCATACCTGATTGACCCTGTTTTTGATGGGACCATACAATTATGCTATACTAACATTCAAACTTGTCTGATGTTAATGACAACCTTTTTCTGTTCTCATGACCTCCGATTGAACACGAATAGTCCACATTCACATCCATTTCATCAAATTTGTATATCTGAAGAATGGATTCAAATTTGCTTCTGTGCCATCTCCGAATTTCTGCATATTTTCTGGGATCAGCAGTGCCACCATTGTATGTCAGGGTGGAAAAGTCTTTGCCACCTAACCATGATGGTATATTGTGTGTGTTGGAACTGATGTTCGGTGTGACAGTAACACACGACAATTGTGCTGTCTTTCCAAATATAATGGGAGGACTTCCAATCATCCATTCCACTGTAAATATTAATGAAAACAAAACATTGTCTATATTTAAGAAAAAAGGTAGACATTTTGTCATCCACAACTCCATGTAAAGGCCTTTTAAATATTGAGTGCTGCATGATAAAAAATATAGTTGTATACTGAATTCAATATGCTGTTGATTTATTTACACATTTGTATTTCTTATTTTAAGATAAGATATACTACTGTTTAGTCTTCTCTATTGAATACTTAATGCAAAAACGACATAATTAATACCATACAGTCAAACCTGTATTAAGAGGTCACCTTTGGAACAACAAAAATGTGATCTTTTAATACATATGATGGCTTAATAGAGGTGACCTCATGGACAGGTTTCATTGTATTGTAGGTTGATCTGATTTATCGTCGCTATCGCATAATTATGGAGCGCAATAGGTGACACATATGTTATTAACAGTTTTTTATTAATCCGCTATCTCGGTTTATTTGTTCGCCTCAGATTAGTATTATCAAGTATACCGCTTCAAATATCAAATGAAAATAATCACCTCTCACTTTCATTCACTGAACACAACAAAGAACCCGACATACTTGTATCACGTTGGAAATCCAATTCATGTCTTAGGACAGGCACACAACTGTGGCGGGGTTCAACCGGTTAATGGGTTTACTTAATGCTAACAGGATTTCCGACAGTAAGACATATATAAACAAGCCAAGCGATAAACACCTGCACATAATATTCGCTTCTATTGAATAAAAAGACCACACGCTATCGCAAAAAAATATGGACAGTACAATAACAGGAACCATTTCTCATATTTAGACGAAATCAAGTTTGAATAAGAGTAGAATTGTCATCTATCAATTTAGATTTTTCGTTGCCGATTGATTAATCATCTAATCTATAATGTAGGTATTTCATTGTAAGCAAACCGTTCCATGTATATAATTTCCGTGTTGCGTGTGATTTGTATGTTAAAGGTCTTGGTGTTCTAGGTTTCCATGATAAAGGTATTGGTGTTCTAGGTTTCCATGATAAAGGTCTTGGTGTTCTTGGTTTCCATGATAAAGGTCTTGGTGTTCTAGGTTTCTATGATAAAGGTCTTGGTGTTCTAGGTTTCCATGATAAAGATATTGGTGTTCTAGGTTTCCATGATAAAGGTTTTGTTGTTCTAGATTTTCATGTTAAAGGTCTTGGTGTTCTTGGTTTCCATGATAAAGATCTTCGTGTTCTAGGTTTCCATGATAAAGGTATTGGTGTTCTAGGTTTCTATGATAAAGGTATTGGTGTTCTAGGTTTCCACGATAAAGGTATTGGTGTTCTAGGTTTCAATGATAAATGTCTTGGTGTTCTTGGTTTCTATGATAAAGGTATTGGTGTTCTAGGTTTCCATGATATATGTCTTGGTGTTCTTGGTTTCCATGATAAAGGTCTTGGTGTTCTTGGTTTCCATGATAAAGGTCTTGGTATTCTAGGTTTCCATGTTAAAGGTCTTGGTGTTCTTGGTTTCCATGATAAAGATCTTGGTGTTCTAGGTTTCCATGATAAATGTCTTGGTGTACTAGGTTTCAATGATAAAGGTATTGGTGTTCTAGATTTCCATGATAAAGGTATTGGTGTTCTAGGTTTCCATGATAAAGGTCTTGGTTTCCATGATAAATGTCTTGGTGTTCTAGGATTCCATGTTAAAGGTCTTGGTGTTCTTGGTTTCCATGATAAAGGTCTTGGTGTTCAAGGTTTCCATGATAAATGTCTTGGTGTTCTAGATTTCCATGATAAAGGTATTGGTGTTCTAGGTTTCCATGATAAAGGTCTTGGTGTTCTTGGTTTCCATGATAAATGTCTTGGTGTTCTAGGTTTCCATGATAAATGTCTTGGTGTTCTAGGTTTCCATGATAAAGGTCTTGGTGTTCTAGGTTTCCATGTTAAAGGTCTTGGTGTTCAAGGTTTCCATGATAAAGGTATTGGTGTTCTAGATTTACATGATAAAGGTATTGGTGTTCTAGGTTTCCATGATAAAGGTATTGGTGTTCTAGATTTCCATGATAAAGGTCTTGGTGTTCTAGGTTTCCATGTTAAATTTCTTGGTGTTCTAGGTTTCCATGATAAAGGTATTGGTGTTCTATGTTTCTATGTAAAGTGTCTTGGTGCTCTAGGTTTCTGTGGTAAAGGTCTTGGTGTTCTATGTTTCCATGATAAAGGTATTGGTGTTCTATGTTTCTGTGGTAAGTGTCTTAGCATTGTCTTATCTGGATAGTATTGTTTATAAGTGATATATATAATACGGTTCTTACCAATTAACGTAAATAAAGATTAGAGTTCGAATGGTGAGTTTCTTTACATAAGTTCATGAGTAGGACACGTGCTATATACGTTTCGTAGCATACAACAAAAGATTGAAATTTGATACAGAACTTAAGCTATAGTTCAACATTCAGCATGTTGTGTCATGGTATAACCCCACAAATTTGCACTTTTCGGATTCAACAAAGATTTAATGGCTGTCTAACTGAGTATAGTACCACACCAATCACAGATAATTAAGGAATATTTGAAATTTCTGAATAGGTTAAACGATATAACCTGGTTTGGGACATTCTACGCTTATGAAATGAAAACTTTTCAAAACATGTCAAAATTTGTTGGAATATTCCTTATAATTTAATTTTTACAACAAAATTTAATGATTCCTCGATTTTATTTACGATTATTTCATGTGACTGTTGGATTTTGTCGTTGGCGAATGAATATGTTGCTGACGTCACAATAAAAACCCAGGTAATCAAGTATAACCAAAATTTTCTCCAGGTGGATCAGCCAATCAGATTGCATTATTCAAATACAATAAAATTATTAAACTATAGTTTATATAAAGACATTTTTAAGCTGAATAATTCATAAATTAGATCAAAGAAAACAAGGTCATTTATGTTGCAAGAATATATATATATATATATATATACTCTGATTAGGGGTAATTTTGAGTTCAATTAGTTATGCATACCATATGCGTGTGATTGTCCAACACACATCAATACTGCTTAAACTAAAAGATGTAAATTCGTCATATCTAGGATAGGTTCCTGAGCCGTGTTTTAGACAGTTCCCTAGAGGTAAATAATGTTATATATTAACACATGACTATCAATACCTAACTCCATATTGTTTAAGGGACCGTCGTAGTCGTGCGTGATCGCATGGTAATTGGATTTACAACTACATCTGCAATCAGTACCTATCACCTCTAACGTTGTGAGTTCGAATCCCACTCAGACGAGGTGTACTCGATACACTATAATGCAGGGTTTCAGATTGCCATCGGTCATCGGCCATTGGCTGAAAATAAATCAAAATGACCGAATATTTTTTGGTCAAGCTGACATTATGACCGATTATTTTTGCTGACTTGTGACAAATTGACCGATAGAATGTTAATGCAATCAGACCAGCAGCGATGTTTTTAGTCTGGATAGTGTTTACTGCTAAAGTTATTACTTCCCGTGGTAAATACATTTTGTCCGGTTATTCCCAATACTATAAGGACTACTGCAAGCTAAGGTTGCACTTGTATTGGCCACTTAGGGTGAAAAATGAAACACCTTTAATCATTCCAAATCTTAATTGTTTTTGAACACAAACATCATACCTACAAGATTCCAACTGATCAGGGATAGTTTCCATCATTTTGATTAAAAAAGTATATTTAGAGATAATGCTTACTATGGGATAATCACTTATGATTATTAATTTTTTTTTTCCTCTAAAGACTTCATCAATTGTTTTATCATATTTTCAAATCAGAACTAGCTTGCTTTCAACACTATAGAACGACCAGGGCTTTNGATTTGAAATTTTATAAATAAAACTTAGGCACTCGTGAGTGCAACAAAAGCAAACATTTTATCTATATAATAAGTACATATGCTTGATAATGACACTCGTTATAGCATAAATAATAACTAAGATTTACATTAAACATTATGGTACACTGCCCGCATTCGTGAGTTACTGCATTATTTGATCGTTCGTGACATATTTTTGATAATGAAACTCGTCAATTAGGAAATAAAGAATAAGTGTAAGAGTTATGGTGGTTCACGCCACTTTCAGCAATATAGTTTTATTGGTCGAGGAATCCAGAGTACACGGAGAAAACCACCGACCTGACATAAGTCACTGACAAACTTTATCACATAATGTTGATATCGAGTACACCTCGCCTGATCTGGATTTGAACTCACAACTTTAGTGGTGATAGGCACCGATTGCATAGGTAATTATCAATCCAACTGCGATACGATCACCACCACAACGACGTTCCCTTCAATAATTTATAGCATAAATGATAAATAGGGAAACAATGAATAAATTAAAGACAACCAATACATACATTAAACATCATCGTACACTTCGGAATCGGATACACTTTTGAAATCTTCATAATGACATCTAGATAACCATTTCTAAAACTTGCCAATAGTATCTTTATCTGGATGATCTGAAGAAAAAAATTATCATGACGCTGATTATAATTTATTGCGGTTTCATGGTACTATTATTATAGATTCGGTTATACACGGATGACAAGTTTGAATATAACAAAGGGGTAATTAGAATCTGTATATCGAAAGGCAAGACCATTATAATGGTCAAAAGAAAACGGAGAAAAAGACAAACAATGATATACAAAACATTGCACAGAAAAAAAAACATTTATTCACAAAAATACGACAGGAGCAGCTGAAGCTCCCTTTTTTATTGATTGGGATAAGCAGAACTAAATTATTGACTACATAGAAGGAAAAGACGACATCTAAAATTAAAATAAGTCCTTGGATTAAATAGTTTGAAAGCATGACAAAAATCTAATGAAAAAATATAAGAAATTATTTATCATTGTACAACGTTGGAAATATTAGATCCATGCATGTACAATTTGTTTTTGCAGAAGAATTTGATATTTGAAAAATGAGACTATTCTTCACTACAATGGAAATTGTAGACTAATATGGTATAATTTTGAAATTTTAGTTTCCGCATAAAAACTCAGTTCGGTTCGTCTTTACCCCCAGTTGCAGGATCTTATTAATTTATGTTGTTAGGTTTATTTCATATACTGATGTGCTACACGACTTGACTATATCAGTAGCATGACGGGTGTCTCATTAGAGGGAGAAACTGCTTACCGTTCGCGAGCACGTGGGTTCACCCGAATCGGTTTTTGATAGGTTCAGTGATGCTTAACTTTTTAGTTTTCTATTTGTGTTGTTTATTTTTGCTTTGTTTGTCTGCGTACTGTTTGATTTGTGCCCAATGAATTACCGTTCTTTATTCCCCTGGGTTTTGTTACGGTCAGTGTTGCTCATATGTTCAGTTTTATGTGTTGCGTTTTGTATGTTTGTTTGTCTTCGTACTATGTACAAAATGTATTGTGTATGTTTGCTTGTCTTCGTACTGTGCATTGTGTGCCCAATGTGCCCATTCTTGATTCCCCCGATTTTTGATGGGGTCACTGCTGCACATCATTTTAGTTTTCTGTATTGCGTATTTTTTTTTCGCTTGTCTTCGTATTGTGTATTAATTATGTTCGCAATGGATTACCCATACCTGATTGACCCTTTTTTGATGGGACCATAAAATTATGTTATACTAACATTCAAACTTGTCTGATGCTAATGACAACCTTTTTCTGTTCTCATGGCCTCCGATTGAACACGAATAGTCCACATTCACATCCATTTCATCAAATTTGTATATCTGAAGAATGGATTCAAATTTGCTTTTGTGCCATCTCCGAATTTCTGCATATTTTCTGGGATCAGCAGTGCCACCAGTGTATGTCAGGGTGGAAAATTCTTTGCCACCTAACCATGAAGTTATATTGTGTGTGTTGGAACTGATGTTCGGTGTGACAGTAACACACGACAATTGTGCTGTCTTTCCAAATATAATGGGAGGATTTCCAATCATCCATTCCACTGTAAATATAAATGAAAACAAAACATTTTCTATATTTAAGGAAAAAGGTAGACATTATGTCATCCACGACTCCATGTAAATATTGAGTGCTGCATGATAAAAAAATATAGTTGTATACTGAATTCAATATGCTGTTGATTTATTTACACATTTGTATTTCTTATTTTAAAATAAGATACACTATTGTTTAGTCTTCTCTATTCAATAATTAATGAACAAACGACATAATTAATACCATACAGTCAAACCTGTATTAAGAGGTCACCTTTGGAACACAGAAAAATGTGACCTTTCAATACATATGATTGCTTAATAGAGGTGACCTCATGGGCAGGTTTGATTGTATTGTAGTTTGATCTGATTTATCGTCGCTATCGCATAATTATGGAGCGCAATAGGTGACACATGTTATTAACAGTTTTTATTAATCCGCTATCTCGGTTTATTAGTACGCTTCAGATTA
Organism: Gigantidas platifrons; assembly: GCA_002080005.1. NCBI lineage: Eukaryota > Metazoa > Mollusca > Bivalvia > Mytilida > Modiolidae > Gigantidas > Gigantidas platifrons. The sequence goes on from MJUT01059690.1 coordinate 457,693, forward strand.
GTATTATCAGGTATACCGGTTCAAATGTGAAATGAAAATAATCACCTCTCACTTTCACTCACTGAACACAACAAAGAACACGACATACTTGTATCACGTTGGAAATCCAATTCCTGTCTTAGGACAGGTACAAAACTAGCTGGATTTCCGACAGCAAGACATATATAAACAAGCGATAAACACCTGCACATAATATTCGCTTCTATTGAATAACAAGACCACACTCTATCGCAAAAAAACACGGACAGTACAATAACAGGAACCATTTCAAATATTTAAACGAAATCAAGTTTGAATAAGAATAGAATTGTCATCTACCAATTTATATTTTTCGTTGCCGATTGATAAATCATCTAATCTACAATGTAGGTATTTCATTGTAAGCAAACCGTTCCTTGTATATAATTTCCGTGTTGCGTGTGATTTGTATGTTAAAGGTCTTGGTGTACTGTGTTTCTGTGGTTAGTGTCTTGGTATTGTCTTATCTGGATAATAGTGTTTATAAGTGATGTACATAATACGGTTCTTACTAATTAACGTATATAAGTTCGAATGGTGAGTTTCTTTACATAAGTTCATGAGTAGGACACGTGATGTATATGGTTCGTAGCATACAATAAATGATTGACATTTGATACAGAATTTAAGCTATAGTTCAACATTCAGACCTGCATGTTGTGTCATGGCATAAGCCCCACAAATTTGCATTTTTCGGCTTCAACAAAGATTTAATGGATGGTTAACTGAGAATAGTATCATACCAATCACAGATAATTAAGGAATATTTGAAATTTCTGAATAGGTTATACGATATAACCTGGTTTGGGACAGTATACGCTTATAAACTTGTCAATTGTGTTTGGAATATTCCTTATGATTTAATTTTTAAAACAAAAGTTAATGATTCCTCGATTTTTTTTTTATTATTTCATGTGACTCTTGGATTTTTTCGTTGCCGAATGAATATGTTGTTGACTTCACATCAACAACCCAGGTTATCAAGTATAACCAAAATTTTCTCCAGGTGGATCAGCTAATCAGATTGCATTATTCAAATAAAATTAAATTGTTCAACTATAGTTTTATATAAAGAAATTGTTTAAGCTAGCACTGTATAATTCATAAATAAGATCAAAGAAAACAAGGTAATTTATGTTGCAAGAATATATATATACTCTAATTAGGGGTACTTTTGAGTTCATTTTGTTATGCATACCACATGCGGTTGATTTTCCAATAAACATCAATACTGCTGAAACTAAACGATGTAAATTCGCCATATCTAGGTTAGGTTCCTGAGCCGTGTTTTAGAGAGTTCCCTAGAGGTAAACAATGTTACATATTAACACATGACTATCAATACTTAACTCCATATTGTGTTAGGGACCTTCGTGGTCGTGCGTGATCGCATGGTAGTTGGATTTACAACTACATCTGCAATCAGTACCTATCACCTCTAACGTTGTGAGTTCGAATCCCACTCAGACGAGGTGTACTCGATACAATATAATGTGATACAATTTGTCAGTGGTTTGCGACATGTCGGTGGTTTTCTCAGGGTACTCACACATTCTGGTTCAGCAATATTTTAATTTAGTCATTACCATTGCTTGGAATTATGTTACATGTTTTCTTTTTATGTATCACAATGGAAATTACACCTAGACTGTAGTATGAAATCATTTTATCCTACAATTTGGTTACCTTTTGGACCCATGTGCTCTGGAAGGATAGGCAGTTTCTGGTCCACTATAGGAACCCGTTGAATAACAGATTGAATATGGTACATGTAGCTAATATGTAAACTGCATTGTTTATTCTTTTTTTAGACCGTCAATTGATTATTGAGACTGATCAGCCTGTGGTTATCATCTTCTTTTTAATGTTGATATTATAGCTGCTTTTGTTTTTACACTTGTATAATGTTATTGCTTTAGAGATCAACATGTAAGGGCGTGTTAATCCAGAATATAGAATATGTTAGCTTCCAATATTCTCTTGATAAGATCTATCAGTGACTTGCGACAGGTCGGTGGTTTTCCCTGGGTACTCTGGTTTCCTCCACCAATAAAAGTGACCGCCACGATATAACTGAAATATTTTTGAAAGCGGCGTTCAACACCATAACTCTAATCCATATTTTTAACAATATGTTATCACTGTATATCGATAAAAACGTAGGTATATAATTTAGTGTACACGATGTGGTTCGTCATTTCTCCATTTTGTGTTGTAGGGTTTCATGTTTAATTTATGTTCATTTGTACATTTGTATTTATTTACGTCTACTGGTAACCAACACGATTTCTATGTCAGATGGCGTTGGTTTCACTAAACAGCAACATGACGTGTGTCAGTAGTGGAGCAGGAACTGCTGACCCTTCCGGAGCACCTGAGTTCTCCCCCGATTGTATTGTTTTGCCTTCTACGATGTGCGGCTTTCGGTTACTCCTTTGGTATCTTCAAACTTTTCTTTCTGGAATAACATTCATCCCGTACTCTCAAATTAAAACTGTTTTTATGCATTAAAACCGAGGGGGATTAACGGAATAAGCAACTTCGCTTGCTTAATGTTACATATGCTTGAGGGAGAAAAACCTCTGTATTGTCACAATGAACCTCGGAGAGTCATGAAAATATACTGTATTTGACAAAAGTATATAGGTAAATACGTCTACTCAGTTGATATGCCGTTTACTATGAACATGAAGTAAACATTAGACATTTTTGCACTTAATTAAAAAATAAAAGAAGACTCTTTAACTCTGAGTATTAATCGGTATGATTACTACGATACATACTATATTTATTATAAATATGAAGGTATTAGGAGTTATGGTTATAGTGTTTAATGCCACTTTCAACAATATTTCAGTTATATCGTGGTTGTCAGTTTTATTGGTGGAGGAAACAGGAGTATCCGGAGAAAACTACTGACCTGTCACAAGTAACTAACAAGCTTTATCACATAATGTTGTATCGAGTATATCTCGCCTGAGCGGGTTTCGAACTCAAGACGTTAGTGGTGATATGCACCGATTACACAACCATACGATCACGACCACGACGGTTCTAACATAAAAGCTTTATCTAATTCATGACTTAGTAGCTATAATAAAACAATATCACTTTCTTATTTATCTTACTTATCCCCTCTCCTCACATTGAATATTAAATACCATTTGGATAATTAACAACATATATTCTCAACATATTAAAAAAATATATATTTGAATGAATAAAAAGCCAATTCCAATTCATACTTTACCAGAAATGAGGAAAACGATTCCCTTCTAATTTAAACAACATTTAACACATATTAAATATAATACGCCATGGATATTTTTTTTGGCTGACTTACATTAAATCTGGTATTGAGACCTACGTTAATTAAAGTTCAAATCAAAATTAAATCCTAACAGTGACCCTTGCTATGTGACATTGAAAAAAACATATATATTATGTATCATCAAAAATAGAGACACATAGATCCGATTCATAAGTAATATTAAGTTGACAATCAATACAATCAATACATGATTATTAAATTATCAAATATTTAAGTAATGAGCCATTAAAGGTCTTAATAATTTGTATTTCTATCCAACAGATAAATAACATAACTATTTATGCTAACAGTTTTTGTAGCACTATAAGTTTTCCTATAATATAAAGACATCAAAAGCATTTTTTATTCCAATTATTTCTTTGTTTACATTATCATTATTATTTGGCTGTTCTGTTTAGGCTGTGTTACTCGGCTTTCATAAATTTTGGCTTTGAGCGTAACTGACGAAGATTGTACCAGATTAAAGTTGGTAATACCAAAAAATAAAGTTGGAATTATCAATATTAAAGTTTCTATTTTGAAACAAACAAAAAAGAGTGGAAATGGCATCCAAACCATTCCGTACTTTATGGAGCTATCTCTACTAAGCGCCAAACCAATGTTATCAAAATAAGTCCTCAATTGTTATAGGTTCAGCCAATCAGATGGTCAGCGGATTTTTGAGATTATGTTATCGCCAAAACTCAAAATTGGGATTTGTTGCTTATCCTATAAACACCAAGCATTAAGAAGAAAAAGCAAAGACTGGTTGGATCAGAGTCAGGATAATGTGTCCTTATGGTGCAACATGTCTATACGCGGACTGTTGTTTCAGTGAGCTAAACGTGTTGGTCTAGTACAAAGCGGACATCATCTCATTGAAAATTTACTTCTTGTCGACATGATATAGCTGCATAAATGGCTGAGTTGGCGTTAAACAACAATAACTCACTTACTTACTCACGTGAATTGTAAAGGCATCACTTTCCCCTTAAATATTAATGGTAACATTTTCTGTGAAGGCAGTTTGAAACATTTACACTTTGTGGACAGACGACACATGAAATACGGAAGCAACTATCGTGAGAGGCACTGTTACCTATGATACATGTATGTCATGTATTTTTTGTTCATATGCTTCCAACAATTTGCTTTAGGGGCGATATGAAATAATGACATAGCTAAGCATAATTGACTTTAATATGGTAGTTAAATTATAAATGCACAAGACGATCACTAACCCCATAAATATTCATTGGAATATTTTTTATCAAGGCAATATTGAACATCGGAAATGTTTAAGAATCTTGTGATTGGTTTTGTTGTTTTTTATTGACTGTGACGAGAACATTGTCCGCCAATAGATTCCATTCAAAACTATTTGACTTCCTTCTTGATACCCGTCTATTTAAGTATATATCAGACATATCCATCTCTCGAAGATAGGTACTGTCATGTTATACCTATGTCATTACAATGGTTTAGGAATAAAGATATATATATATACATTTATCACATATTTACTTTACTTCCTCCTTGATAACCTCTATTAATCGTATATCAGACATATCCATTTCTCGAAGGAAGATATTGTCATGTTATACCTATGTCATCACAATGGTTTAAGATAATACAGATATATAAAAAATTGCTGAGTTAGATTGCCATCAAATTATAATATTAAGTATATATGTACTATCTACCCACGCTTACACACATATCTTATGTCTATCTCTAGATTTTCCTTACGAGACAAGGTAACACTTCGATTAATGAAGCTCTATTTTTATGGAGCGGATGTGGTCGAGTGATCTAGGGCGCTGGATGTAAGGCTAAGCGATTGTTACTGCAGTGTATCAATGGTATGAGTTCAAATCCCGTCGAGGGACGAACACAAATTTGACAGCCCAAAAATCTAATTCTAACAGTTTGGTTTAATTTTCAGACGTAT
>MJUT01059690.1:463152-479884 GCA_002080005.1 Gigantidas platifrons
AGTATTAACCTAGTATCCTTAGTAACTTTGATATATATATCTAAATTTAGAATTTACAGTTCCTAAATAATGTATTTGATCAAAATCAATGTCAATCTCATTCATGCCAACATGACTATTAAGAGATTTTGGCTATTTTGTTTAACACTTTTGCCTTATTCCCTCTCAAGGACTTCTACATTATTTAGTTTTACAATATAGGAGAGACGAATGATATTCTAGAAATGCCTTCGTGCAAACGAAATATGATATCCAGATTGCTATTCCTGATTTGAAGGCCGCTCATACAAGTGCGATGCATCTCCCATCGCTAAGATATACACGGCACGCATTTGATACAGGGGTCGGCAACATCGATAATAAATGTTAGTTGGATTTACAACTACCAATGTAATTAGTGCAAATTACCACTAATGTTGTGAGCTCAGACGATACAACATTGTGTGATATAGTTTGTAAGTTACTTGCTGCAGATCGTTGGTGTTCTCTGGGTGCTCTGGTTTCCCCCACTAATAAAACAAACCGCCACTATATAACTGAAATATTGTTGAAAGTGGCGTTAAACACCATACCACTAACCCATATGTTATAGATGTGTTCTCTCTTCTAGAATTATTGAAAATAAATCCTTATAAATGTCGAATTACATTTCTTGATTTCACGCCGGTTCGTTAAAAGATTAACATGACTTTGACATTTTTCTTGGTCAAATCTAATACTTTGTCTAGACAAGTTATTTTTATAAAATACACGGCGCAGACATATAACAGTATAAACAGTGATTGTCTATCATACAACAATATTGCCAGTGTCTACAAATTACTTATATTACCTACAGTAGTAATTTTGTCAGAAAACACTATAGATTAATACAATATTTGTTTCTGTGTAGAAATCACTATCTTGATTTAGATAAATCTGTTGTCTAGAAAAGATAAATTTAGAGAAGATTGTTGGTTTGTTATTAGATAGAGTAATTGCCATTATCTGTTACTTAATTTATTGTGTAATAGGATAGATTGCCGGGGATTTGTTTGAGGGTCTATCCCATTATGAGAAGAAAGATGTAAACAGTGATGGTCTACAATAAAATAAATATCAACAAACGGCACAACAACGCTAAATCTAACTCACTGAACACAAATATACCAAGGCAAATAACGTTGGAAATTCACGTTCTAGGCTTCAGACAGACACAACAGTATGACAGGGTTAAATCGGTAAAAGGGATCGCAATCCTTGCATCTTGATCACTGGACCAACAAACGAAAAAGAACCTGCATATAAATGTTTGACTATGAAACAGACAATAGGAAGGACATTCATCGGCATCAATACGCACATACATGTAAATGTCAATATCGTTTGTCTTATGTCTTTGTGTAAATGTATTGCACTCTGTTTTACTGTATTATTTTTGTAATGTAAAATTGTTAAAACAGCAATACTAGTGGTGAGATGACACAATAAGTCCCCACAACATGTCTTACTAAACATGTGCGGACTAAATTAGATATCTATGTTTTTGTTGACCCTGCGTTTCTTTTCCCCTTCCGTATATATAAATAATTAGTTTCTTTTCATTTTTTTTTTTAAATAAAATGTTTGTACATTAAAGTTAAATTATAACTTATATATAATAAATGATATTTAAACAAAGTATTGCAGAAAAAGAACTTGAACAACATGTCCGCACGTTGCCATCCTACATACAAGATACCACTGATTTTATAAATAAATTGAATTCAATCGTGCAAAAACTTCCGGGGGATTCTATTTTATTATGCATGGATGTGAAGGGTTTATATCCAAGCGTCCCTAAAAAGGAAGGCTGAGATGCATGTAAACATGCATTGGACAACAGGCCCAATCCATTAATACCAACGACATATGTCCTTTCTATGATACGTTTAGTTCTTGAAAATAAGAATTTTTCCTTCAATGGAAAACATTATCTACAGGTGGAAGGAACAGCAGTAGGCTCACGCTTGGGTATGAACTACGCTAGTACATACTTAGGTGAATGGGAACAACAGTTACTTGAGCAATCTCCTGACCAACCTCACACATACTTTCGTTATGTTGATGAGATATGGGGCATCTGGTTACACGGAGAAAAATCATTGAAAAAAATCCATGATCTGGCAAATTCTATACATCCGAGAATAAAAATCGAACTTAACTTTTCTAAAAACCAAATTGAATTTTTGGACACCATAACGGTTTTGGATAATGGGTTTTTAAAAACAAAGCTATACGAAAAACCAACGGATAAACATATGTATCTCCACAAACGATCAGACCATCCAAAGACAGTTAAAAAGTCAATACCGTATAGCTTGGGAGTCAGAGTTAAACGAATTTGTGATGATAAGGAAGAGTATGAAAAGGAGAGATGTAAAATAAAAGAGAGATTAACACAACGAGGATACAATTATAAACTGATAGAAAATCAACTGTTGAAAGTGGATGAGCTTGATCGAAAGGAAACTTTAAAATACAGAAAGAAACACAAGAATAAAAAAACGGATAGGGTTCCCCTGATTTTAACCTATAGTCGTGCTTTACCTGACATCGGAAAAATTCTTAGTAGTCATCAAAATTTGAAAAGAAATCTCCCCAACTAAGAAAAATATTTAAGGATCAGCCTATTTGTTCATTTAGAAGGGATAAAAATCTTGCCGATATCATGGTCCACCACAAGACTGCAAAAGTATTAAAAAAGAACCCATTGCCAAAATCAAGACTACAAGGAAAATGTGGACGAAATTGTGTCATCTGCGAAAAAAGTTTTAGGGGAGAATTGAAAACAAGATCCGGATGGTTTATTAAGATCAATAAGAAAATAAACTGCAGAACATCAAATGTAGTTTATGCGGTCCACTGTAAAAAATGTAAGCACATAGTTTATGTGGGTGAAACAGAAACAATGTTAAAGGATCGGATACAAAATCATCTTTCTGATATCAAAACATGTAAAAAATATGACAAGCCGGTTTCAATACATTTTAATTCAAAAGGCCATTCCATCGAAGATTTCAGATTTGCAGGAATGGAAATTTCAAGAAAAAACAACACAATATATAGGCAGACCCGCGAATCACTGTTTATTAAGATGTGTAACACTCAAGAAGAGGGTATAAACAAAAGAAAATAATCGGTCTAACAGGTTTTAAATTACACAAAGTTTGATCTTGAGCTTTGTGTATTTTATTTATTCATAATGTTCAGGATCATTTTTAGTTAATAATTTTTTACGACGTCATAGTATCACGATTAGAAGTTATGACGTTGTCTTGTTGTTTTTTTTTGTATCTCTTGGCAGTTTATGTTTTGCAACTGACGAAGACGGTTGTGCCGTCGAAAATTTTTGCAATACTTTGTTTAAATATGTTTATGATCTCCATGAAGAAATATTTTGTTTGATTGTAGAAAATTACATGATATGATAGAGATAGTGACACATAATTATCTTACCAAGAAAGGAAAATAACAAACCTTTTATTAGAGCTAAAAATAAAACTATATTCCAGTATAATGACAGCTTATTTAAGATATCACATTAAAGCTTTGTTTAAATATGTTTATGATCTCCATGAAGAAATATTTTGTTTGATTGTATAATAAATGAGATATATATTTGGGGGAAAAAACTACTATATAGTCATATCTCCCCCTATTTGCCAAGGGGGGGGAAATCTACTATATAGCCATTTTTCCGCCTATCCAGGTAAGGGGGAAGACATTTTTCCGGGGGGGGGGGATGGCTATTTTGGGAAAAATGGCTCTATAACACCGGCACTGCTGGTTTCCTTGATCGAAAACCGGAAATCGTAAACGTTGAACGCTAAATGTATAACGAAGTCAAAACGTGAAGTCAAAATCCGCATTTCATCTATCGGAACGTCTTGTTGATTATTGATCATTAATGTTATTAGTTTCAACTTGATCGTGAATTATGTTTATGTATTCGATTAATTTATAATGTTTCATTACCTTTCTGTCATTTTAGATAAGTTTTTAAGAAAAAAAAACCTAGTATTTTTTTCCCTCATTTTCTCCATTGATCTCCTTTCTCCCACCCTTTTTCTCCTTTCTCCCACCCTTTCTCACCTTTCTCCCACCCCCTTTATCACTGTCTCCCCTCTCCCTATACTCCCCTTTCGATATGTGTATGTATGAAACATTCGGTTAATACATTGCGTAATTTATTGCAACTACAGTTAATATTCCTCATGCATAAACAACATTACTTTGGCAATTATAGATTCCATGTGTAGGCCCGTTGGTTTACCTACTTCCAAAGACATGTATTTATTTATTTATACTTTGTTTTCCAATTTTTAAATATGAGCGTACAGTATTTTGAGCCATCAGTAACTATCCGATTATGCAACTACAAATTTATATTGGGTATCTGGTGACAAACTGCTTATAAAAATGTGTAGACATTGCACATATATTTTACTAATAATAATTGAAAATACATGATAGAACCGAAAAATAACCCTCTTGTCTAGAAACACATGTCATTTAAACTACAATGGAATCTCGGAGGGTCTTAAAACACTCAATGAAACATTTCCTACGTACGTAATAGAAACCATGTTGTTAATATTATGTCTCCCAATTGAAACGGTTTATTGGATCCTGCTGTTCTATTTGTTTCGCCACTTTATGCATGTTATGCAATGTGGTAGTAATATGTAAAACAAACAACACTATAAAGCTCTGTTCCCAAATCTAATCGACATATTGTAGAGACAGAGGCAAAATCGAAACTTATAGCACACAAATACATGACCGCTCAGTTTCCAAGCTTGGGGCAATACAAAGTGGCTGAGTTTAGCTATTGCTATCATCCCAACCATAACAACTTAGTGTTCTCCCCATCCGAGATTGAAATACCAACCATTTAATCGGTGTACGTGTTGAGCATCGACACATTTTCGCGACTAACCCTAGCCAAGACCTGGATTTCCAACGTCTCGTTTCGACGTCTTTCTTGTGCTTAGTGAGTATAGGTGAGAGGCTGTGTTGATATTGCTGGAATTATTCACCGTCATTGATCAAACTTTCTGTTTATAACCTCACATATAACTGGGCGAACAGCGTTGTTGTAATGTCTTAATTAATTTTGATTATTATATATTAATATATATCATAGCTCTTCGGAAAATTGAAATATATTTCTTTGCAACAGCTGATCATAATAAAATGCACTTTAAAAGAACAGACGAAGCTACCGATTGTTGTTTAAATATAACAAACATTATGTAATGCTAATGTCTCAGTTTCAATTAGCCATTTAGCACATATCATCTTCCAAATAACATTAACATATATTTTTGGAGATGCTACATTTAACAAATACAAAAAATAAGTTGAAGTGAAAATCACAGTAAATATTTATTTCATGTGTAAGTATCCGAAATATGATACTAATATGTGTCAAAGAAAGAATTCATTCAATATCATATAAATGAAGCAAAATAAAATCCAGAAAATAAAACATTTAACATCAAATGAAAAATTTAAAACGTAACATACAAAGGAAAAACAAAAAACACACATATTTTTGATGATTTATGGATCCGTCTTACAACATAAATATTAAACATTTAACCGATTTTAACCCACCAATATTGTTTTCCTGTCCAAAACTATGACATATATCATGAAGAGGTTTTGCCACTGTGTTGTCATTGTTGTGTGTAGCTTCAGTTGCTCCTGGAGTAGATAGTGTTGGTGTGGTTGGTTAGATCTGTACATGTTATCTAGATCATTGCAGTTGAAGTAGTAGCTAAATTTAATGGGATGCTAGCGCTAGCGAACACCTTGTTCAATTTTACCTCGTCCTTTCCTCATTATTCAAGACATGGTTATTTGCACAGAGAAGTAGTAAAGCTCAAGATCGAATGTCCGCATTCCAAATAGCAAAAATACATACAGTTTGATATTTCCTCTAATTTCAAGTTGTCGCATGATTTACGATTTGTCGAAACTATTTCATATTAAAATATAGCTCCCAATCACATGCGCATCCATCTTATCTAACACCCAACTAACAACGTGCCAATACGCCATATATAATTATGGAAAACTACTTACCATATGATAACCCCGTAGACCAATAGTCCACTATGAGAAGTAATCGACCCATCGATGGTAATGAAAACGTTGATATCAAATGCTATGGACACGACGCGTTTCTGGACTAACCAAAGGTATCTCCCTTCACTTTGTCGAAATACAACCTATTTATAACCTGATCAATGGAATTTGAGTCCGCAAGTCTCAACAACGTTGTGAATTATACTCGAACAAAACGGGTACCATCAGCAACATGTGTACCTGTCTGTACACGTTGATAAATTGTGGATTAAAATTATATGTTTTTGGATCTTAATTTAGATAATAGTTCTTCATCTTCAATATATGATGGAATAAAAAGAAATGATAGGACCACTATATTAGATTGTTAGAAATTACAGTTGAATTCCTCTCCATTGATTTCAATTCCACTGTATTGTGTGGGCATTTCCCGCTACGTCTAGTGTTATCTCATACAACAAACCTTCCTCTACATTTGGTACGACTGCCACAACTGTATTTTACCACATAATTCTACTAGAGAATTAATAACATCATGTGTCTTATATTTATTTTTATCTATATCATTGATTTTCATTGTAGCTTCTTCCGTATATTTAGGATGTATTGTAATATACTTTGTATTATTTTAATTGTTTCTGTTTCAATGACGGTTACTTCCGGAATAGTCGGTCTTACTGAAGGTGTCTGTAAAATGGGTGATTCCAATAACATAAAAATGCATGCTGTGTGCAAAATTGCATTATTGGATGCATTTCAAAATTACATGTGTACTGACAAAAAAGGCTACTCAGGTGGGATTCGAACAGGCTTTATGCAGCTTATGAAACTCTGGTCTTACCAATTATATTAAAAATGTGTTTAAATGAGGATGCCTTGTGCGGGATTGTATTCCAGCGCATGCCAAAGAAGTATTTTGAGTCTTAAGCAAATAATCTGAATTCATTTTCAAACACCATATGTGCAATGTTTATAATAGCCTACTTGATAAAAATGTCAGTTGTTGATTTGCTTTGTAGCAATACGATCCATGAACCCGCCTGGTAGTTACGAAAAGAAGCTAGGCAGATCGTTTAGTTTCACATTCCGCTATATAGATGATGTTGTTTCACTAAATAATTCTATGAGTGGTGATTTTGTTGATTGCATCTATCCCATTTAGTTTGAAATAAAGAAAAGCTCATATCCAGCTAGGTGTGTTTCATACCTTGACCTACACATCGCAATTGACAGTGAGGGACAATAAAGAAGGAAAATTATAGGACAAAAGAGATGATTCAATTTTCCTAATAGGAAACTTACATTTATATGTAGTAACATTCCAGCAGCACCTGAATATGTGCATATCTCGAAGTTAAGCCAGAGCTTGTGGTTCATATCATGATTTCCTTGATAGAGGGATTTTGCTAAAAAGGGAAATAATAAACCAGGTGTTACTAGTAGTTACCTTGTAATCATCATTTCGAATATTTTGCGATCGCCACCATGACCAGGTTGACTGCTATGAAATGTCTGAAGTGTTCCGTCTGTCGTAATCACAATCCGATTATTTCCTCATTCTTGACCTAACGATGGATTTTTTACAGGAATAACACGAAGGGTGTCACATGTAGAACATGAAACGCTTACCTTTCCGTAACACCCGAGTTTGTCCCCAGTTTTATTGGAGTCAGCGATGTTCGATCATTAGTTTTCTGTGCAGATGTAAATAAGGGGTTATGAACTATAAGTTTATATGCAAAAAGTGATACACTGTCAATTAATAAAGAAATAGCCGAACAAATATTTTCAAAAATATTTTAATAGTGTTCAATGAGCACGATAAATGTTCCGCGGCATTTTAATTTATTTGTGTAATTTTTAGATCATTTCTTAAGCCAATATAGAAATATGTTTGCTTTACATTAGAATATAAATAACTTATTGTATCTGAATAGTTGTCGACGTCAATTTGTGCTTTGACGGTCTCAATGTTCGATGTACTAGCTCCACGTTACCAAGTGAAACTGTATTTTGACGCCGGTAACTATTCAGTACAATGCAATTAGTCCTTAAATAATAACAATAAAAATAAATAAAACAAATAACACATTCTCAGAACCAAAGAGATGAATATGTACAACATAAGAAAGAGAGTTAAATTTACAAACCGAGAGGAGAGCTATCGTTATTTATAACTTTAATAGCATGGCAAAATACAACATGTAGGGAAAACTTTAACGACGTCAATTTGTGCTTTGACGGTTTCAATGTTCGCTGTATTAGCTCCACGTTATCAAGTGAAACTGTATTTTGACGCCGGCAACTATTCAGTACAATACAATTAGTCCTTAAATAATAACAATAAAATTTTTTTTTTTTAAATATCACATTCTCAGAACAAAAGCGATGAATACAATATGTAAAACACAGGAAAGATAATTATATTTTCAAGCCGCGTGTACAGCCATTGTTCTTTATAAATACAGCATGTGTTCATAAAAATGTAGATGTCAAATTTAGTGCGAACAATGATTTTCTGAAATAACCTTCTTCATGTACGCTCAAAATCGAGCGATTAGAAAGTCAAATAATTTAAAATGATCGGAGCGATCAAACCAAAGAGCGATAAAACCAAAGGGCCTAAACAGGATATCCAAAGTCGGCTAAGTTCTCCTATGCCTGAGAGAGGAACACCTTAGCTTGATTCAATTGTGAACATAGGAAATATTTATGTAATAGTTATACACTGAGGTATAGGTGTTTCTGGATTAGAAACCGTGACGGCCGGAGGCCGGAGGGGTTTCTAATCCAGAAACACCGTATACCGAAATGTATAACTAACTTACTCCCCATGTTATTCTAAATACACGAAATAGTCATTACAAAATGTCATAAAAAACAAAAACAATAAACACGTAAACATTAAATTTCATAAATCGATACATTTTCGTGGTTTCCCCATTGGGTACCTCTTTTATAAAGATAGATTGAACGACTGAGTTGTATTAAGAATTAAACAGATTGATTGGTTAATAATGAGAGAGGTTATTCGATATGTACCTGTATTCATTTGATCTTCAGGAATGATAGACGTGTTATATTAAACTGAACTTTTTGTAGAAAATGAATATTAACCATATTGTCACAAATATTACGCAGAACTGCTAAATAAAGTAAGTAAGAATATATTATATGTTGAATATGACAAAGTATTTTTCTACCAATAAACTGTCCAGTTTTAAGTGCGCATTTAACAAGTCAATGTTTTTTGCTTTGTTTTGTTTTTTTAAAGGCTTGCATCCAGACAATTTAAAAAGGGGTTTCAGAATAAAAAAACAGGTAATAACAGTCTCATTTTCGACAATTTCACCAAATTTTAATAAATTTTCTGAAAAATAAGGGGGCCCCCCACCCCCCGAGATCCACCAATGATAAACTTTTGAAAGGGTGCCAACATAAAATGTATTTTCCTTTTACATTTGCTTTGCCGACCAAGTGTTTTCCTGATTATTTATTATTATTTAGTTTGTTTAACGATTGCTTGGATTTTTTTCAGACTATACTTCATTAACAAGATCTTTATGTTTTCTTTTTCAGTTTTTCAATATCCAGTTTTCGTGTTATCTTCAGCTGAGTGGTAATTGATTACTTCATTGTTGTAGGCACAATAGGCCGTGCTCATAGGGTGTGAAGACAAGGGTTTCCAGAAACCCCTGTCGTCACACCCTGTTAACACAGGGTATTGTTCTTATAACAATAAAGTAATTCATAGAAAGGCAGTTTCAGAGATAGAAAGCGTATGGTTTTACAATAGACCTGGGGTGTAAAGCGTTGTGATTTGATATATCATGTATGTCTTTCGTCCTTAATAATGAATCATTGTCACTGTTTCTAGGGAGACATCATTGCATGGCTTTCCTCCGGTCCTGCGTCATTTGAAGTACCCCATTTGCTTTGTTGTATCAATTGATTGACGATTTCTGCAAGATGTCTAACCAATGACCTTTCCTCCCCCCTCCAACTTACACTGCAACATAGCACTTTTTTTAATTTTCCGTATTTAGCAAGGCATCCCATTCCTATAATTGCAAAGAGTAGTACTCCAGCACTGATAGAAATTATCAACATGTCGCTATACTCTGGTGATTCTTCCTTTGTTTCTGTAAAACAGAAAATAATAACATAATTTTTTTTTATTATTCTTCCAATAAAATAAAAAAAAAATAACAAGATAGCCAAATCAGTTAATGTCATATATATCCTATGGGGGAGATCCTTTGCTTTGAAATTATTAACATTATTTAGGACCTGTAAATTATTTTGTATATATTTCTGTAAATTAAATAATGCTAAGTACTGCGTTGGATTTTGCATATCAAAGATACCAAAAGGGTAATTAGAATCCGTAAATCGAAGAACAGACAACACAATGGCCAAAAGAAAAAAGACCAACAACGATCTATAAAACATAGATCGAATAACACGAAGCAATTCGAGGCAAACTTTCATGTTTCAATGCATTGACTCGAAATACATGTTATTTCATCATATTTTGAAAACTATGAAAATTGAAATACGATACTGACATGGTTACTACTGTGCGTGTGCTAAATGTACAATCACGATTACTACTTTGTGTTTTCAATGTACAATCATGATTACTACTTTGTATGTTAAATGTACAATCATGAGTATTACTTGGTGTGTTAAATGTACAATCATGATTACCACTTTGTGTGTTAAATGTACAATCATGATTACTACTTTGTGTGTTAAATGTACAGACTACACTTGGTCCAGTCCAAGGGCTCCTCTCTTGTAACACGGTATGCAATGTATGTTTAATTTAATTCACATTTGTTATAAGTAAGCAGTATGATGCGCGTGTATCTAACCATACAATATTTGTTTATACATATCTAATATTTTTCTTCCTTATAGATTGTATTTGATAGGCAAAAGAAAAATATTTCTGTAAGAAAGTTTCAATAGTGATGGTCAATAATCCCAACATTATCAACAAAATGACTAATCACCTCCCACCTTAGATCGTTGAAAAATAGAGATGATTTAAATGTTCCCATTGTGAACTTTGCATTTGTATGCATCAACTTTCGCTCAGCACGTGCATGTATGAAATACATAATTATAAAATGACACGATATTCCGGAGCCTGTTCTCTTCCAAGATTTCTTTCTTATTTCTTTCTTAGAGGGTATCTACAGAGCCAACGGTTCCTTGTGATCACTTCGAAATTTTTACTGTCGTCATTATGACTTTGCTATAGCCACATAGCCAACGGTTCCTTGTGATCACTTCGAAAATGTTACGACCACCATTATGACCTTGTTAACTGTCACGGATAAGCACGTATATTTTCTGATGCTCATTGTCAAATCACTTCCTTTCCTCGTTCATCATATATTACCGGATATGGCATCACCATACTTTTCCATGATTAACACTACGGATGCAACTAGTGGAACAGTTACTGAGCAAATTAGTTCAAATTTTGTTTTGAATGGGCTAGTGTTGCTCAATTTGCTCTATTTTATCTACGAATTGTTGACCATCTCCATTGTTTGTGTTCTTCGAATTAAGGCTTTTAATTGAACCTTTCGTATATTTGAACGTATGGTATAAGACTGGTATAAAGAAATATTATTGTAACTGTATAACTATGCACATACTACTTACTTGTGCATCTATTGAATGATTCCTGGTGAATTGGTATTTTTGTCTTTCCTACAAGACACGTGACAATTAGTTGTCCGCTGCATACAGCAAAATAGTGTTGTACCTCTTCTACAACCATGTAGAATATCCCATTAACACTTGTTTTTGTCGTTAACCGTCGAGAAATCATATTTTCCTGAAAAAAATAACAAGAATAAAAATAAAAACTTAGATATCAAATTTAGTGCGTTTCTGGAGTAACCTTCATCAGCTTAAAATAGAAAGATTGGAAAACCTAATAATTTGAAAGTGATTGTGAGCAATAACATCAAAGGGCCTAAGTAGGATAGGCACAGTCTTTTTTTGTTGTTGCAATAATACAATGTTCTCTAGATACAAACACAATAATTAATGATTAATGAATATGATCGAGCAACACAGTAATTCACGAAGGCGCGATAGCTCGTGCGTGAATTGTCATCGATGATTAGCTACGACTGATTTCTTTTTTTTATATTTGAAATACAGGAGTAACTATCGAGTTTATTACAAGGGGGTGTATTTCCGTTCCACAAGAGTATGTGGTCGGACTCTCAGTGAATGCAACGCCGTTAGAATTGAGATGTCCATATTTTATTTCACTGAGTGAAATTCCGGATTGCTTTCACTTTGATATATGTGTACATTAAGGGCATTAATATAGTAATTTACAAATATATATGTGTACATTTCCTTTAATCGGGTATTTTTATCGGTCTATTTGTCATCTAGCAAAGACAAGAAACTGTATTCAAGTGAAGATGACATTGAATCTGAGTGCTTGTGTAATTGTGATGCTATATAGTTTTAGCCTTTGTCAAAGGAAGCGTCAATGTTTTTTTGGACAGTTGAAGCAATTCAAGTTAACGATATTTCAGGTCATTTTCAAATTTTCTAAAAAGACATGTAACTTATTTAGTTATTGTAGAACATAAAATAACAGACGCACGATTTTTTCATAGTCGTTCGATCTCTTCTTGATAACATATACTTATGCAAGTTGTATTGCTGATATATTGCATGAAGACAAAAATGTGGTGCAAAATCTATTGTATTAAGAAAACTAAAATAATGTAAATAAAGTGTCAATGGAATTATATCTTATGTTACTCTCCTATTGTAACTCAATAACTTAAAACCTTATGTGATATAATTTATCAGGCAGTAATAAAAAAAAACAGAAAACAAAACATGTGTTTATGAACATTCTGAAATACTTTCCAATATAAAACTGGATTTCCATATAGAAAATTCAATTTCTAATAATTCAATTGAAAATTTCATTTATGATATGCCTAATATGATGAAAAGCGAGTATGCATACATTTTAGGGAAGAACTTATTGCGTTCCTCGTTTAGATTATCATTATTATATAGACAGCTGTAAATTACAGGATTTTCTTAATTAAATAAAAAGGATCATTTCATAGGTTACATTTCCCGACATTTCTTTGTCGCAGCTAGTTTTCTGTATGTTTTACAGTTATGTCCCTTTGACCGTTTTGTATGGTTTCGTTGGTCTTGAAGTCATACACATTATAGTATATGACTACGCTACATACATACGTAATAAAGGTCCATTAAACTCATGTTACCTTAAATTCGAATCAAAACATTTTGCTTATCCAAATTTGAGATTTTATTAACAAAACGTAGGCTCTCGTGAGTGCAACATAATCTAATATTTTATCTATATGATAAATACATATGTCTGATAATGACACTCGTCAAATACTTATAACATAAATATTAACTAAGATATACATTAAACATTATGGTACAGTGCCCGCATTTGTGAGTTACTGCATTGGTCGTTCGTGACATATTTTTGATAATGAAACTCGTCAATTAGGAAATAAAGAATAAGTGTAAGAGTTATGGTGGTTAACGCCACTTTCAGCAATATAGTTTTATTGGTCGAGGAATCCGGAGTACACGGAGAAAACCACCGACCTGACGTAAGTCACTTACAAGCTTTATCACATAATGTTGATATCGAGTACACCTCGCCTGATCGGGATTTGAATTGACAAATTTAGTGGTGATAGGTGCTGATTGCATAGGTAATTATAAATCCAACGTCCATACGACCACCATCACGACGTTCCTTTCAATAAGTTATAGCATAAATGATAAAAAGGGAAACAATTAATAAATTAAAGACCACTAATACATACATTAAACATCATCGTACACTTCGGAATCGGATACACTTTTGAAATCTTCATAATGACATCTAGATAACCGTTTCTAAAACTTGCCAGTACCGTTGTAGTATCTTTATTTGGGTGATCTGAAGAAAAGAAAACATCATGAAGCTGACTATATTTTATTGCTGTTTCATGGTAATATTATGATAGATTCGGTTATACACGGAAGACAAGTTTGAATATAACAAAGTGGTAATTAGAATCTGTATATCGAAAGTCAAGACCATTATAATGGTCAAAAGAAAACAGAGAAAAAGACAAACAATGATATACAAAAGATTGGACAGAAAAAACATTTATTCACAAAAATACGACAGGAGCAGCTGAAACTCCTTTGTTTTCGATTGGGATAAGCGGGACTAAATTATTGACTATTTAGAAGGAAAAGACGACATCTAAAATCCTTAGAATAAATAGTTTGAAAGCATGACAAAAATCTAATGAAAAAAATAAGACATTATTTATCATTGTACAACGTTGGAAATATTAGATCCATGCATGTCATTGTTTTTGCAGAAGCCTTTGATATTTGAAAAATGAGACTATATTTCACTACAATGGAAATTGTAGTCTAATTTGGTATAATTTTGAAATTTTAATGTTCGCATAAAAACTTTGTTCTGTTTGTCTTTACCCCTAGTTGGAGGATCTTATTAATTTATGTTGTTAGCTTTATTTCGTATACTGATGTCCTACACGACTATATCTGTAGCATGACGGGTGTCTCATTAGAGGGAGAAACTACTTACCCTTCGCGAGCACGTGGGTTCATCCTAATCGGATTTTGATAGGATTAGTGATGCTTAACTTTTTAGTTTTCTGTTTTGTGTTGTGTCTTCTTGCTTTGTTTGTCTGCGTACTGTTTGATTTGTGTCCAATGGACTACCATTCTTGATTCCCCTGGGTTTTTTAAGGTCAGTGTTGCTCATATGTTCAGTTTTCTGTGTTGTATTGTGTATGTTTGTTTGTCTTCGTACTGTGTATTGTGTATGTTTGTTTGTCTTCGTACTGTGTATTGTGTATGTTTGTTTGTCTTCGTACTATGTGTTGTGTATGTTTGTTTGTCTTCGTACTGTGTATTGTGTATGTTTGTTTGTCTTCGTACTGTGTATTGTGGATGTTTGTTTATCTTCGTACTATGTGTTGTGTATGTTTGTTTGTCTTCGTACTGTGTCTTGTGGATGTTTGTTTGTCTTCGTACTGTGTATTGTGTATGTTTGTTTGTCTTCGTACTGTGTATTGTGGATGTTTGTTTGTCTTCGTACTATGTGTTGTGTATGTTTGTTTGTCTTCGTACTGTGTATTGTGTATGTTTGTTTGTCTTCGTACTGTGTATTGTGTATGTTTGTTTGTCTTCGTACTTTGTATTGTGGATGTTTGTTTGTCTTCGTACTATGTGTTGTGTATGTTTGTTTGTCTTCGTACTGTGTATTGTGTCATATAATATGAAAAACCTAGCATTACACCAAAATTGTCTATTTTGTCTCAGCAGAAAAACATATTTTTCACACAAATTAATTGTCATAATTTATTCATATTTCACGCAAATAACAAAAATGTGAGTCAATACAGTATAACTATATTAAACACAATATACATTCTTTCTTTTATCCATATGTTAAAGTCACATGGCCAAGTGTTTTGAAAGGCTACAAGTTGTTATTGTGTGTCACTCATTGTCAGACTTTTTACATTTTACAGGTTAGATAAATAAGAAATCACATGTTTTGTGAGACATTTTTCTCAACTGATTAAATCTATGAGTCCAAATTCAGTCATATAACCTTTAACACAAGTTTGTAAACAAAGCAGCCGACCGTGTCTTCCGTGAACCTGGTGACCCAAGGCTCTAAAAACGGCACAGAAATGTTTTTAGAAAATGGGCATTAGGAAAAATGGCGGAAATTGACATCTTGAGGGTTTCTTATGTTATTTTACCTATTTGAATCTCATTTTTGTGAAGATACTTGGTAATTTCCATCTAGGTCATCACTATTATTGTTTGGCAGTCACAGGTCACGTACTCGCTACCACGTCATCTAATGAATATGCAAAATGCCCGACCCTCGACTTTACAATACTCTCGACTTTACAATACACGACGATAGTATCATACCAATCACAGATAATTAAGGAATATTTGAAATTTCTGAATAGGTTATACGATATAACCTGGTTTGTGGCAGTATACGCTTATAAAATGAAAACTTTTCCAAAATTGTCAAACATTTTTGGAATATTCCTTATAATTGAATTTTTACAACAAAAGTTAATGATTCCTCGATTTTATTTACGATTATTTCATGTGACTGTTGGATATTGACGTTGCCGAATGAATATGTTGTTGACGTCACAATAACAACCCAGGTTATCAAGTATAACCAACATTTTCTCCAGGTGGATCTGCCAATCAGATTGCATTATTCAAATAAAATGAACTATAGTTTTATATAAAGACATTTTTAAGCTGTATAATTCATAAATAAGATCAAAGAAACCAAGGTCATTTATGTTGCAAGAATATATATATATACTCTGATTAGGGGTACTTTTGAGTTCATTTAATTATGCATACCACATGCGGTTGATTGTCCAACAAACATCAATACTGCTGAAACTAAAAGATGTAAATTCGTCATATCTAGGTTAGGTTCCTGAGCCGTGTTTTAGACAGTTCCCTAGAGGTAAATAATGTTACATATTAACACATG
>MJUT01059702.1:0-12257 GCA_002080005.1 Gigantidas platifrons
ACAGATGTATAATTTGGTTGTCCATTTATAATATGAAAAATACATTACGCACTTTGGGCTGAATAGAGCTAAAATCGGCAAAAATCATAATATTCCATTTTTCTTCAATCTACACTACAAAGCATGTTTTTTGATGATGTAATGTGTTTAATTTTCCGTAAATACAATAGTTTTAATAAATTCATTATACAAATATCATCAAAGTTGCGTAATATTTTGTCTACTGAAAACAAAAGGCGAAAAATCTCGTTTTTACGCAATTTTATCAAGGGTAGGGATAGATTGTTTGCCTCCTACGATTACTGAACTTCATAAAATATTAATAACTTGTATTCATTTGAACGATAATATAATCAGCTATCCACCAAACTCCAGTTTTTATATTCTAATAGTTGTTCATAAGCTACAACACCTCAGCAACAGTGAAGAATGAAAAAATCTGAAAATCCGTCAAAATTATCGAGAGGATGTTAAAAAGGGCTCAAAAATGTAAGTTCATCTCAAAATATTCACTGTTAACATGTATTTTTTTCAAAAGGACATATCAAAGGACAAAAAAAAGTAGTGGGGTTCAAAGGTTTTTTTTGGGGGGGGAGTGCACGGTAGGCTATCTCAGCCCATGGCATATATGCTTAACATGTTTAGACATCATCCATAAGTTTCTTGAATGCGTCCGGACCCATTTCTGTTATACCTTTGTAACTTTTTTGTGTCTGAAAGGACAACATTACACGTACAATATCTAGTATAGAATTTCACAGCAGAATTTGATGTACATGTATATAAATCTATACTTTGAAATCAAGGATAACCACAGTTAAATTCATACTGTCACTAACGAGTGTCATTTGTACTTATATTCATAATAATACAATAGGAAGGGAAACCCAGATATATACTGTTCTCTATAATTTCATCTCCAAAGAAGTTAGATTTGTCTATCATATACATATACAAATAAATGGAGGCGACAGTTACGACTTGAACTCCGAACTTTTCGATCCTGACTTTAACTGTCTCAATGAGCTATTTCAACTTCATGGATGATCGGTTGACCATATCAATATAAATCTTTACTGCAACTTGTGAATGCCATCTGTTTAATAAGATTAAGCACTACTGGGAGAAGTTATTTTATCCCTAAATCCGATAATTTAAAACTTGTCTTGTCTGCTAATGACTTCACCGCACTGGTAATGTACAAAAAGAATTGTAATCATCGCATTTTTTTCACTGTTCTATATAATATCATCTTCACAGATGTTATAATCGTCTTTCATAAAAGACGTCTTTCAAAAAATAGTTGCTAAAAAAAAACCTTTTTGTGAGATTCAAACTCCGACCCTTTCACACTGACGTCAACTGTCAAACCGACTGGGCTATGACAAATGTTCAACCGATAAATGTTAATCTACATTGTATTAGCGAGTGTCGTCTAAGAATAGACAATGACATTGAAGGGAAAACTAACTTATTTGGGAGAAGACTACGATTTTTTTTTATTATTATTATTATTGTTTTCTCATTTATTCATCTATCATGAAGTTATTTTTATCCCTTAATCCGATAATTCAAAACTTGTCTGGTCTGTTAACGACTCCACCGTCCTGGTATTGTACAAAAACATTGTAAACATCGTAATTTTTTCAGTGTTCTATATTATTATAAAATCATCTTCACAGACGTTATAATCGTCTTCCATATCATATACTTATTCAAAGAAAAAAGACATAAAACCTGTGTGAGATACGAATTGCGAACCTTTCACTCTGTGGAAAACTGTCGATCCGATTGGGCTCTGACAACTGGTGTAGAAAATGTGTAGTCTGTCTAAAACTAGTCACTGAATGGAAAATTAACTTATTTGGAAGAATACTACGATTATTTTTTATTGTTTTATCTTATATTCGTCCTTAATCCGATAATTCAAACATAAGTGAATTCAAAACTTTTCTCGTCTGTTTATAGCTTCGTCCTTATGGTAGAAATGTCAGGTTATTGAACAAAAAACATTGTAAACATAGTAATCTTACTTTAGATTTGAATAAACATTCAAAATCTGAACCAAAACTGACGTTAATGATATAAACCACGACACTTGGAAGTTGAAGGAAGAATGCATTGTCCGGTGCGGCTCTGTGCAGAACCTCTTATGATTTATTATTCACCTGGAAAATATGTTCCGGTGAATAAAATACTCCATCAAACATTGAAAGAAATAATTTCTATAAATTCTTACCAAATAGTCATCACACTTCAGGGCTGATAAGGTTTCTTTCCGTCTGCTACGTTTCCATGCATACCGGAAATACAGTCAAGTCCGCTCCCCATACTGATTTTTTGTTAGTGTAACCAAGCAAAACAAACATATTTCTTTCACCGTTTTTTTAATTTTTAAGTATGAGCGAACCTGCGACCCACATCAAGCTTTTACATATAGAAAGACTTAGTTATGGATGGTATCTGTCTTGAATATTAACGTGGGTCGTAGGTTCGCTCATACTTTGAAATGCATTTGAACTGCCGACAAATACATATTTTTGGCGTAATTCTTGAACTGATCACACATTCAGACGTTAATATTGGTATTGAAACAAAGCGTAAGTAGAAATTTGAACGGTTTTATTCATAAGCACACATTTCATTACAAAATTGAGCAGAAATTAAGCTTGAAATAATAAGTAGAATTTTTAATGAAATAGGGGGCCGCTGGCAATAGCTTATCCTACCTTGTCCTTTAGTAGAGGACCTCCCAATGAACATTTCTGCCAAATTTGGTCCAAATCAGTTCAGTGGTTTCAAAGAAGAAGAAGAAAGTATGAAAAGTTTACAGACGCGGACGACGACGGACGCAAAGTGATGACAAAAGCTCACATGACCCTTTGGGTCAGGTGAGCTAAAAATTTGATGAAAAAAAGGGCAATAACTCCAAACAAAAAGTATCAAAATTTTGAAAATTTGATGAAAAAAGGGCGATAACTCCAAAATGGGTAATGAGATTTACCTCAAAATTGCAGGGTATGTAGATCTTGACATACTGCATATTTTTGCAATTTAAACTTAACCTTTATCTCTTATAGTTTTAGAAATATCAGACGAAAAGTATTAAAATTTTACAAATTTGATGAAAAAAGGGCAATAACTCCAAGATGGGTAATCAGATTTACTTCAAAATTGCAGGGTAGGTAGATCTTGACATGCTGAACATGTATGCAGCTTGAATTTAACATATATCTCTCATAGTTTTTGAAATAAAGGACAAAATGTACAAAATATGCCTAATTTGCATAATCGGTAGAAATCGGCTGAAAGAAAAATTGCACAGAAAAACCCGTAATATATGTTAAACTACACATTGCCATGTAGCTGCAGTTGAAATTTGAGCTCATTTTAACTTATACTTAAGCAGCAATAGACAATTGAAATTTAATCCCCCCTTTTTTCTATTTTTAGCTTGGCGGCCATCTTGGTTTGAAGTCGGGAACACCGGACACAATTTTCGAAGGAGGCCATCCAAGGACCATTCCAACAAAGTTTGGTTGCAATTGGCCCAGTAGTTTCTGAGGAGAAGATTAAAATGTGAAATGTTGACGGACGGACGACGGACGACAGACGACGGACGAAAAGTGATGGCAATAGCTCACATGACCCTTTGGGTCAGGTGAGCTAAAAAAAACATCTCTTGAAAATTTGCAGACAAAACAATTACACTGAAAAGGCTAAAATACTGTACTTTCTTTATCTGGTTTACTTTTTAAGTTTGGTTGGCCTATGACAAAATCATGTGCTTTATTGACCTTTGACCGGCCTTATGTGACGTAATAGGACGCCATTTGCAAAAAGGGTAGTAAACAAATATGGGTCAGTGTGTTATCATTATCGATCTTTTTTCCATGGAATCTTACACATGTGAGCAAGAATAGATGAGGAACATAATTAAAAAGAAAAAAATGTTTACTTTTCAAATATGAAAAAAATAATCAAACATTATCCAATGACTGACCGACTTATTGTCACACGGGGATACCAATTTGAATGAGAATTACAAGGAAATGTCTTAACTGACCGATTTACGGTCACATGTGGATATGTGAATTTAGTTTTTAATTCTACATTAAACTTTTGATGTAATCCCTAAGCATTGTCAACAACAATTAAATCTCCCTTTTTCTAATACCCCAGGTGACGTCTATTGTTAAGCCATACGCTTTCTATCTCTGAAACTGCCTTTCTATGAATTACTTTATTGTTATAAGAACAATAGCCTGTGTTCAAAGGGTGTGACGACAGGGGTTTCTGGAAACCCTTGTCTTCACACCCTGTGAGCACGGCCTATTGTGCCTACAACAATGAAGTAATTAATTAACACTCAGCTGAAGATAACACGAAAACTGGATATTGAAAAACTGAAAAAGAAAACATAAATAAAAAAATCCAAACAATCATTAAAAAAAACTAAATAATAATAAATAATCAGGAAAAAAACTTGGTCGGGAAAGCAAATGTAAAAATAAAATACATTATATGTTGGCACCCTTTCAAAAGTTCATCATTGGTGGATCTAGGGGGCTCCCCCTTTTTTCGGAAAATTTATTAAAATTATGTGAAAATTGTCAAAAATGAGACTGTTATTACCTGTTTTTTTTTAAATTCTGAAACCCCTTTTTAAATTGTCTGGATCCAAGCCTTTAAAAAACAAAACAAAACAAAAAACATTGACCTGTTAAATGCGCTTTTAAATCTGAACAGTTTATTGGTAGAAAAAATACTTTGTCATATTAAACATATATTCTTACTTACTTTATTTAGCAGTTCTGCGTAATATTTGTGACAATATGGTTAATATTCATTTTCTACAAAAAGTTCAGTTTAATATAACATGTCTATCATTCCTGAAGATCCAATGAATACAGGTACATATCGAATAACATCTCTCATTATTAACCAATCAATCTGTTTAATCCTTAATACAACTCAGTCGTTCAATCTATCTTTATAGAAGAGGTACCCAATGGGGAAACCACAAAAATGTATCGATTTATGAAATTTAATGTTTCTGTGTTTATTGTTTTTGTTTTTTATGACATTTTATAATGAATATTTCGTGTATTTAGAATAACACGGGGAGTAAGTTAGTTATACACTTCGGTATACAGTGTTTCTGGATTAGAAACTCCTCTGCCCTCCGGGGTTTCTAATCCAGAAACACCTATACCTCAGTGTATAACTATTACATATCTTGTAGTAAATTCATTACATACAATTCACCCAACTGTTTCATTATAATGAACTTCATACTTTATCTTGTATAGATCTGTGTTTTTTTTAATTACTTGATACAGGTTAAATTCACAAAGATTTCCTACATTGGCAATTTATCTATTAAAAGTTTCGTTTTTTTCAGGATTTTGTTTTATTCTGGGTTCTGTTTAGACAGGTTTACTGTACTTTTGTACTATTTAATATGTGTGTTTCAACACCATTTTCAAAAATATATCAGTTACATTGTGGTTGAGGAAACCAGAAAATCTGGATAAAACCACCAACCGGCCTTAAATAACATACATTTTGTACAAGGGTTAGTGTCATAGTGTTTAACGCCACTTTAAACAATATTTCAGTTATATAATGACCGTCAGTTTTATTGGTGGAGGAAACCGAGGTACCCGGAGAAAACCACTGTATCAAAAAGTTGGAAACAACTATTGACCTATATACAGTTGAATCTCTTTATGTCAAACTTGGTGTACTCGAAATTTCGGTGAAGTCAAAATTTTTCTGAAGTCCCGTTTTAAATTTAGTGCTTTTCAACTTAATTTACTCCTCTTATCTCAAATTTCGATGGGTCGAAATTTCGGGTATCTCGAAGTAGATTTTCAGTCTCTAATATACAAATCCATTCAAATTATGTTCGCTATCTTGTAATTATAGATTAAATCAATTAACAAACCTGTCCAGGTGTAAACAGCATGGCCTCTATATAATATTTATTTTGACAACTGTTAATTATCATTTGTAAAGAAAACAATTGGATTTTTTAATTGAAGCCTTGAAATCATAATCATATGAATGAAATATTATTTAATGATAAATTTCAAAGTGCTTGATGTCGTGACACCTTGAGACTAAAATTCTGAAGCCTTTAAGCAGCCTGTTGTGCACAGCAATATCACTCATTTTTCTATGAAACAACATTCATTTAAAAATGCTGGACACTCTATTAAGGATAACATTTCAACATTTTGTCAGATTGCCGATCAGATTTTACAACAGCAGGGCTAGAAATTACCTTTTTTCACCACAAGCAAAACTTTGCTAGTTAAATAAAAATCTACTAGCAAACAGACTGACATGACTAGCAACTAAGGCTGTCACGGTTATCCGTGTAACCGTCGGCGGTTAGATTTCAAATACTATCCATTTAATGAATTAGTAAACGGTTAACCGTAATGTATACGTGTATACGAGATCAAGCGTAAAATACGGTCAAGTAACAGTACAGTAACATCGGTAAAACAAAAAATCAATAACAATCTGAATTGAGATTAAAACAACATTGAGACGGTCCCTTTTATTCATAACCCAATCAAATGTTTAACAAACATCAGGTCATCAGGTGAACAGTGTATCCAATACACAACTTGGAAAATAAATATGTACGTTGGGCACTGACGTTGGGTTGTTTAACACACTGTCGTTTTACGAGAAGAGCTCAGAGTTTGGGAGTACTTTTTATTTCATATTCATCACTGTAACTCGTAGATCTTATCACGTTTTACATGTCAATGGAAGTTAATTCAATAATGTCGGAGTTTACATCGGACACAAAATTGCTTCCATGTACACATGTATAAAGACAAGTGTAGCATACCAAAATTGTTCTTGTCATTTCATGGGTGTGATTTTAAGTCTTAAAGTTCGAGATCTTCCACAAAAAAGCCAAAAACACAGACTTTTCAGTAAAACCGTTCTTTCACAATCACAATAGCTGCATGCTTCACATGAGGCTTTTCAATTACCGTTTAAATGGGATCGGTTCGGTTAATGAAGGTCGGTTAAACGGATAGTGATTTTGCTAACCGTGACAGCCTTACTAGCAACCAAATTAAAAAAAAAATGTATGTTATTTTCATTGAAATATGTAACAATAGGACTGTAAGGTTTTATGTGTTTTATTAAATTAAGCAATTCACTGTCTCTGACTATATTGCATTGTGAAAGGCGTCCTTTACCATTAAGTACATGTAAGTCGCTCCCGGACATTCTGGCTTCCATGATTTATTTCTTAAAAGAAAGATGTACCTCATATAAACAAACAAACATTAATATTTCCTGGGGAATGGTCATATATGTATATTTTATCGGGCTTTTGACAGGCATATATCGTAAAATATTATCCCGTGAGCCAGAATATGAAGCTTCATATTCTGGCAAGCGGGATGATATTTTATGATATATGCCTGTCAAATTACTAAATAAGGGTAATAACAAAATTACTGAACACAGAGCAATCTTCCAAAGGGAAATTCAAAACTCATAAATCAATAAACAGACAAAATCAGTCAACAACCGGGAAACTAGGAAACCGCAATGGCCCTGACTTGGTACAGGCATTTCTAAAGAAATGGTGGATTGAATCAGATTTTACGGCGCCAACCTCTCGCTTCCATTACGGTTCAAAGGTTCCAGTTGTCACTAAAACAGCATTTATAACAATACTGGAAAAAATAGGTAAAATAGTAGTTTGTGTGATCAGTAATAGAGACAAATAATTAGCAAAATGTCCAGCCGCAAGGCGACCATGACCTTGCGACATTCCATCAACACATCAACGATGAGCACCTGTTCAGGCAGCGGGGTAAGTATTCTGAATATTTGTAATTGTGTTGGTATATGTCAATGTATAACTCCCTACATTTTGAAAAAAAAATCTAAAAAGTCGTGTGAAATTGTCATCATTAACTGTTGGTGTATTTTTTTAAGCCCATCCGTGACTTGTTTACATTTTGAGACCTACTGTAATACACATTTATTTGCCAAATCGGTCAGCATAAAAACCAAAAATTGCTAGTTTCTGGCAAATTACACAAAAATTATAATGGATGTACAGCATATTCAAGCAGATATTGTGTTTGTATTTGTAATTATTGTAATTCAACTAGGTAGCTCAGAGGTAAGAGCAACTCGTCATACATTTAGATGAGTAGGTCTCAGGTTCAAATCCTGACCTAGTTTCAATATTACAAGTAAACACTGTTTTGCATTGACATGAAATTATCTGTGAGACTGTTCTTCGAAATCTTCATCAGACGTTTGTTTGTTTGTTTTGGAAGCCATTTTGTAGCAGACAAATGTTTTGTTTATTTTTTCTTTGTATGTTGGGGGAAGGGGGTAGTAGCATGGTATTTAAGCTCTATATTTGTGAAATTATTCCAAACTTTCTCTGAATGATAGAACATATTGATTATAAATGACGAAAAAATATCTTCATTAAGTTTATTTGAAGCGAACATTATGAATACAACAACAAATATTTACGATAGAAGAGTTATGCAACTCCCCTTGATGTTTACGTTTGTGATCACCCAACCGTGGGTCAAATGAGGTCAAAAAGTAAATATTATATATATTTCAGCTATATCATGGTGACCAGTTTTAGTGGTGGAAGAAGCCGGAGTACCCGGAGAGAACCTTTCACCATGGGCAAGCAACAAAAATATTATGACATATCATGTAATTTATTTAAGAAATAATTTATGGAAGGGGTAAGTTTGTTGGAGATTTTAATATGGGTAACAATATCTGTGAGCGAAAGCGAAGGGTAAAATTTGCACAGATAATGTTACCCATATTAAAATCTCCAACAAACTTACCCCTTCCATAAATTATTTCTATTCTAATAGGTAAGTCATAATAGGAAGAGGTAAGTTTGTTGGAGATTTTAATATGGTAAGTCATAATAAATCAGGGATTTTGATACCCTTTTGTTTACAAAGCCAAAACAGCACGTCATATTAGAATAATACATATAACATATGTGAATATTTTGTTTGGTTAATGAGGGTGGAGGTATTTAAATTCAACAAAATCAGCATCAAATATTGCCAATTTAGAGAAAATCATGAGACCATATCTGTGACGTCATTACTGACATCATTGGTATGTTTTCAATGCAAACAAGATCGTACATTTTCCAATTACATATTAGATATTAAATTAATTCAAAACAATTACAAAAAAATTAGAGTTTTTTATTTATCAAAAGTATGGGGACAAAATTTACACTTCAGAGCCCCTACCCCTTTCACAACACGACTTATTCTAATAATACAGTGGAACTTGTGCAATCCAATACCCAAGTTTTCCGACATCCTGTGACATCCAACAAAATATTTATGGTCCCAAAGTATTTCTGTTAACTAAAATAAAACCCGAGTATTCTGAAATCCTGTACAATCCGACACATTTCCATTTCCCTGGTCCCTTGGTGTGTCGGATTAGACAGGTTCCACTGTAACTTTATTCTGTCTAGATTTATGCAAGTCCTTTTGTTTACAGAAGTGCCACTTTTTAACAGAAATTAAAATGAAATGTGTTCAACCATGACTTCACTATCCTTATTTTTATCTGCTCTTCGATGATGTTCCTGTACTGTTTAATGGTACAACTTCTCAATTATGAAAATTTGCTTGGTTGTGTGGCCTATAAATTTGGAGTGAGTGAGTGAGTGATTGTTGTTTAATGCCATCTTACCTGTAGCCATGGGTCTTATTATATTTATGGGTGCCTCTGTATTTCCTGCTTTAGACATGGTAACTTCTCCAATGTGCTGATGTTGTGTAGTATTACCTGTGGTGTTGAGACTATGAAATAAATCACTATTTGGAAAATTTAAAGTAGATCCTGTCCTGGCTGTATCATAAATAGAATTACCCCCCGTATTATTGGCATTACCACGAGAAGTTTTTATAACTGGCATTTTGCTGTTTGAAGCTGCACTCATTTGGGTCCCAATGAGTGATTCTTCGTTTTGTTCCAGTGACGAATTTTTGTCATTGTCAAAAATGCTTTCCCCTGGCAAGGAAGGATATTGTTCATCTTTGCCTACTATAGACTTTGCCAATGTCTCTGATGAATCTGCTTCATCAGTGCCTGTAGCATGTCCATTTGATATTGAAGGATCAAGAAGAGGCTGTTCACTGTCTGGTACAGACTTGGCCAATGTCTGTGATGTATCTGCTTCATCAGTGCCTGTAGCATGTCCATTTCTTAAAGAATCAAGAAAAGGCTGTTTCTCTCGGCCATTTGTATTTCTATTTTGTAATACTAGTATTCCATTCATATGCTGAAATTCCTGATTCTCTGACCTATTTGTTGCATCACGTCGTTGACAACACAAGTTTCCAAATAGTTCTATAAAGTAATAAAAATTTTGCATTAAATATATCTACATATCACAAAATGTGATAGATTTTATCACTCTTATTTTCATGAAATTATCGTCGTTAAAATTGCAAATTTGAGGTGAAATATCTGTTCCTTAATAAAGACTCTGAAAAAATGTCAAAATTTACAGCAAAATTGCAACAAAATGTCACTATAAATTTCCTCGATATATCAATATTCACTAAAATTTACACGCTAGGGTTAGGGTGTTTAACGCCACTTTCGATTGGCTGATTCAGCATAATCTGCAATAAACCTTAGTGTTTAAAATTATGTAAAACCCCATTTAAAACGTAAAGGATGTTAGGGTTATGGTGTCAAATGCCACTTCCAACAATATTTCAGTTATATCGTGGCGGTCACTTTTATTGGCGGAGGAAACGAGTACCCGGAGAAAACCACCGACTGACGAAAGTCACTAACAAATTTAATCACATGATGTTGTATCGAGTACACCTCATCATGAGTGGGATTCAAACGTTAGTAGCGATAGGCACTGATTGCATAGGAATTTGTAAATCCAACTATCATACAATCACATCCACAATGGCCCCCAAAATTTACACGTAAGTAATATTTTACAAAACAGTATAAACACTTCATTGTGTTATAAAAATTTGCATAAAATTATGAATATTCATATACAGTCAAACCTGCTTTAGTGACCATCTCTATTAAGTTACAGTCAAACCAGCTTTAGTGACTACCTCTATTAAGCTAGTCAAACCTGCTTTAGTGACCACCTCTATTAAGTTACAGTCAAACCTGCTTTAGTGACCACCTCTATTAAGTTAGTCAAACCCGCCTTAGTGACCACCTCTATTAAGTTACAGTCAAACCTGCTTTAGTGACCACCTCTATTAAGTTACAGTTAAACCTGTTTTAGTGACCACCTCTATTAAGTCAGTCAAACCTGCTTTAGTGACTACCTCTATTAAGTTACAGTTAAACCTGTTTTAGTGACCACCTCTATTAAGTCACAGTCAAACCTGCTTTAGTGACTACCTCTATTAAGCCACAGTCAAACCTGCTTTAGTGACCACCTCTATTAAGTTACAGTCAAACCTGCTTTAGTGACCACCTCTATTAAGTTACAGTCAGACCTACTTTAGTGACCACCTCTATTAAGCAATAACTTGTATTAAAATGAAAGCACCAAAGGTGATGTTAAACGATCGAACATGCTTGCATGTAGATTTTTTGTATGCTATGCACAATTGCAAAATATCAGTATACTTTGAAATAGTAAATTGAGAGCAAACTCCAGAGACATCAATATGCTATTCACATATAGGGGGAACTACTAATATAATTATTGAATAGTGCCAAAAATGGAAAGAACAGTTGGTGTAGGAGCTACTACTATAACATGCAACAACCCAGTTTTACATTCTATTACATTATTATTTTATTTCCCATCAACTGTTTACCAGACACTACATCTGTTTTGAAGGGGCAAGCAAATCAATGTGACAGTCAAAGTGAAATATAGTGCATTTGTGGGTTTAATTTTATACCTTGGAAAAGGGAAATATTTTTCTATATGGGGTCTTTTTCACGGAAGGGGAATGTGACTCTTGAAAAAATTTACAACACTTATTAATAGATCTGACGATGAACTTTTATCCAATGATATACATTGTATATATATATAGCCTTCCGAAGACAACATCCGTGTCCTTTCCATCTTTATCTTTTTTGTTTTGAAGCCAACATCAACATTCAGTTCTCTGGATTCCCTCATGCATTTATGGACACCTACTGGAGTATTATACAGGTTTTTTTTTCATTATTTGTGTCCAAGTTTGTTT